>RJVU01049641.1:211921-228783 GCA_003731715.1 Anabarilius grahami
CTGGGTTAAAACAACCCAATCGCTGGGTTTGTCCATTTTCAACCCAACTTGGGTTGTTTTTAACCCAGCATTTTTTAGAGTGTAATATATATAGGCCCGGTATCACAGACAGGGCTTTGGCTAAGTCAGGATTAGACCTTAGTTTAATTATTTAAGTAGCTTTTCTAAACATGCCTTGGAAAAAACACATCTTAAGACAAAACAATGGCACAGACAAATTTTAAGATATATCAGTACAAGTTGCTTTCAGTTGCAGCTCAAACATGAATTTTAGTCTGGGACTAGCTTAAAGGGTTAGTTCACCCCAAAAAGCAAATTCAGTCATTAGTTACTCACCCTCATGTCGTTCCGCACCCGTAAGAACTTCGTTCATCATCAGAACACAAATGAAGGTATTTTTGATGACAGAATGCTGTCAGATTTCCTTTCATAGACTGCCTTTGTACCACTTTGACGCTTTAAAAACTTCATAAAGAGATTGGAAAAGTAATCCATATGAATCGAGCGGTTTAGTCCAAATTTTCTGAAGAGACTCAATCATTTGTTATGATGAACAGATTTAATTTAGGATTTTACTTGCATGTAAACATTGATCAGCGAACATGAGCAGAAGCTCAACCAAACCTGAATGACGCACAAGAGCAAACCTCTTCCAGAAGCTCAAACGTGTTGCATAACACACGAGAAAGAACCTCATTGGTTACGGTTTCAACTTGCGAAAAAAGTGTAACGCCTCTCGCAGTTCAAAGCGCTTACACTACGTCCAATGCCTTTCGTATTCAACTTATAAAAAAAGCTTAACTGACGAAACACCAGTTCCATTTTTTTTTCATAAGTTGAATACGGAAGGTGGTCTGGCAGAAGCTATAGATATTTTACTTTGTAACGTGTTAAATAAGGATATTTTTCTTATACAAATGCATTGCTTCACTTCAGAAGGCCTTTATTAACACCAGGAGCCGTGTGGAGTACGTTTATGATGGATGGATGTTGGTGGAGACACTTTCTTCAGCTCATACTCACTGATCCCGTTCACTGCCATTATACAGCTTGGATGCGTCGGGATATTTAATAATATAACTCCAATTGTGTTCATCAGCAAGAAGAAAGTCATATACACATAGGATGGCTTGAGGGAGAGTAAATCTTTGGAGTAATTTTAATTTGAAGTCATAAAGTCATAAAAACATTTTAAGAGATGTTACAAAAACGTATAATAATGAAGCTGCAATTATATATGAAAAATTGAAGTAATGAAGTATTCTCACCAATGTCACACTGTGTGTCTGAGAAAAGCGTGCAGTTGGAAACACTTATCTGTCCGATGTCTATAGGTTGAGCAAAAGAATTGTACAGAAATGAACAGCTCAGTCTCTAATGGAAAGGCATCTGTCATGTAAACAGTGATGAAACCATTTGTTGCATACCTTCACATCTGCGGCATTTATCACAACTCACACCAAAGTGGACTCTGGGTCCTCTGGAGCAGTTCTTGGTAACAAACATACCTGTAGATTTGCATTGTATGATTATTAAAAAAATTAACAATGGTGATCATTATATTCAGATTTATAATTATTTAGTCAGTGGAGCTCACCTTCAGGGCATCTCATGCAGCACAGCGAATCTGGAAGTTGGAACTGGTTTTCTCGGCATGTTTCAACACATAGAGTAATAAGCAACCCCACAAATATTGCCTGGAGTCATGAAAATAATGTTTCAATATATAACTCTCAAATTACATATGTCTAAAATGTTCAACACAGGAAAATGGAAACCAAAAATATTTTTTTTGCAGAATGTATGAAACAAAAACAAAATCCATTTCACCCTTTCTATAGTGAAAAGATTTACATGCTTGGTAATTGTTACTTTATCGGTAACACTTTACAGTAAGGCGGATTAGTTAACTACATTAGTTAACACGAACTAACAATGAACTACATGTCTATACACTCTAAAAAATGGTGGGTTGAAAATGGACAAACCCAGCGATTGGGTTGTTTTGACCCAGCAGTTGGGTTAAATGTTTGCCCAACCTGCTGGGTAGTTTTATTTAACCCAACAATTGTTTACAAATTACTATATGTCTGGCTTAAAATGAACCCAAAATAGGTTGGAAATTAAAAATCAGACTCATAATTACTAGAGGCAACAATAATAATCAAAAAGATGAGCATTTATTAATAAGCAATTTAATAAATGTTTATTGTTTAAATATTATTCAAAAAAGTATTAATAAATGTTTGTTTATTAAACATATTAATAAATGTTAATTTCCAACATATTTTGGGTTCATTTTAAGCAAGAAATACAGTAATTTTTAAACAATATTTGGGTTAAATAAAACTACCCAGCAGGTTGGGCAAACATTTAACCCAGCCGATGGGTTAAAACAACCCAATCGCTGGGTTTGTCCATTTTCAACCCAACTTGGGTTGTTTTTAACCCAGCATTTTTTAGAGTGTAGCATTTACTAATCTTTGTTAATGTTAATTTCAACATTTACTAATACATTATTAAAATCAAGAGTTGTATTTGTTATCATTACTGCCCTGTGAACTATGAATAAACATTGAACATTTAACTAACGTTAAAAAAGGATTAACAAATACAGTAGCAAATGTATTGCTCATGGTTAGGTTATGTTAGTTAATACATTAATTCATGTTGACGAATAAACCTTGTTGTAAGTGTTACCACTTTTCATATTATTTAAACCAACAACCTAAATATTTTTCACAGTATAGTTAAAATGTTTAGTTTGCACATGAAACAATTCTAACACTTACCAAAACACGTTTGCTGTCTGTTTGGTGCATTGTAGGCTGTCGGCTGCAACAAGGGTTAAATGTACCAATGTCTTCTGAAAATCTCTGCTTTTAACCACCAGAAACAATGACGTTTTAGGGCGTGGCCTCTATAGAAGCTCCTGAAACTCCTCGTATAACTGTTAGACATTTCAAGTTGTTTTTACAGTAACTTACAGGCAGCACTGTTGCCAATGAAAGGATGTGTTAAAAATGACAATTTTTACACATTAATGGGAGAGTTTAGGGACAACATTTTTTTTTTGTTAATTTTAACTCATTAAGCTGTTAGTGTTTGTAACAAAGTAAATGTGTCAAAAAGGTTAGCGCAAAGATGTGTAAATGTGTTAAATTAACATATTATGTGTTGTCCTTCACTACACGCATTATGTTAAAAAACATAAAATGATGTAAAGTCGATGGTTGTTTAGCTTATTGTCAAAAAATATTATAATTAAATATAAAAATTTAATTCATAAAACTGCAAAATATAAATCCATTTTTAAGCAGTCAAAAATTAAATGTCCAGCACAGGACAAAACAGTTATTTTCTCAATCTCATTAGGAAACATGACACATAACCCCACTTTCAAAATCATTTCACTATTTCCAAAATTTGATTAATGTACACTGGTGGCCAAAAGTATATAAATGTCTTAATGTTTTTGAAAGAAGACTGTTCAAGAAACATTTCTTATTATTATCAATATTCTCCTCTAAATTCATAAAAAAAAAAAAAAGACAACACACTGTTTTCGTCCACCTTTGGAAATAAATGAACTTCTCCAAAGATTGGTTCCAGTTCAGAACTTAACTGTCAACATCAGAATGTTCCCTGGTCTGTATGCGTGTCCATGAACACAAATGTACTCAGTCCTTCAGAGGAGATCCCGGCTCTGACACTAGATAAAAACATGAGAATGAGAGAGAGAGAGAGAGAGAGAGAGAGAGAGAGAGTGTGAATTCCAAATTAGTGTCAAATTATTTTTAACCTCCTTTTTTAAACTTTTTTTTTTACTATAACTTTGACAATAGCAGCTGAACTGTAAATTATATTATGTCAGATTAAATTTTAATACTTACAGTGGTGATCAGAATTATTGGCACCCTTGGTAAATATGATCAGAGATGACTATAAAAATAAATCTGCATTGTTTATCCTTTTGATCTTTAATTAATAAAATTTGCAAAAATCTAACCTTTCATTGCAGGAAAAGAATTGAAAGTGNTTATGAGTAAAATATCTCTGAAGTATATTCCCATTCATATTTACATTTTTTTAGCACACCAGGGTGATCATGAACATGAAATTGTCCAGCCATGACTTTCTGTTCCACAGGAGTACAAACATGAGGAAACACAAAGGCCAAATTCCCTTAATCATTCATCACAATGAGTAAAACCAAAGAATATAGTTCTGTTGTGCAGCAAAAGATTGTTGAGCTTCACAAAATAGAAAGTGGCTGTAAGAAAATAGCTGAAGCATTGAAAATCCCCATTTCCACTATCAGGGCAATAATTAAGAACTTCCAATCAACTAAAGATGTTACAAATCTGCCTGGAAGAGAACGTGTGTCTAAATCGTCCTAATGTGTGGTGAGAAGGAAAATTTGAGTGGCCAAAGACTCTCCAAGGATCACAGTTGGAGAATTGCAGAGATTAGTTGAGTCTTGAGTCTCAGAAAGCCTAAAAAAAAATTATCAAACAGCACCTGCATCCCCACAAGTTGTTCGGGAGAGTTTCAAGAAAAATCCTCTGCTCTTATTCAGAAACAATCTCCAGCATATTCAGTTGTCAGACAAGACTGGAACTTCAAACAGGACCAGCTTCTATAGTCAGATGAAACTAAAAAAAGAGCTTTTTGGCAGCAAACCCACCAGATGGGTTTGGTGCACACATGGATAAAAAGTACCCCATGCCTACGGTTAAATATACTGCTGGATCTTTAATGATGTGGGCCTATTTTTCTGCTGGAGGTTCTGGACATCTTGTTCAGATACATGGTATCATGGATTCTATCAAATACTAACAGATAAAAATCAAAACCTGACCTTCTGCTAGAAATCCAACAATGGGCCATGGTTGGATCTTCCATTAGGACAGTGATCCAAAACAAACATCAAAACCAACACAAAAATGTGTCACTGAGCCCAAAATGATGCTTCTGCCATGGCCGTCCCAGTCCCCTAACCTGAACCCTAAAGAAAATGAGTGGAGTGAACTGAAGAGAAGAAGCATTAACATGGAGCTGGAATCTGAAGGATCTGAAGAGATTCTGTTTGAAGGAATGGTCTCTGATCTCTTGTCAGATGTTTTCCAAACTCATCAGGCATTATAGAAGAAGAGTGAGAGCTGTTTTCTTGGCAAAAGGAGGTTGCAAAAATTATTGAATAAAAGGGTGCCAATAATTGTGGCCAACGTGTTTTGTAGATAAACATTTATTTCATAATGTGACTTCCCCCCACTTTCAATTCTTTTTCTTCAATGAAAGGTTAGACTTTTGCTAATTTTAAGAATTAAAGATCAAAAGGATAAACAATGCAGATTTATTTTTTACAGTCATCTTTGATCATATTTACCAAGGGTGCCAATAATTCTGATCACCACTGTACATATCTTAAATTCTGTCCAAAAATGCTGAGATCCATAGAGAGAAAGACTGCAATCGACGATTTAGCCAATTTCAGCCTGTCTGCTGAAATTGGCTAAAGGGGGAGCTGTTTGAAACAAATACACAGTAAGACGCATGCTAGAAATCACTATGTGATGATTTTTCTCCTCCCTACAGTAGTTAACCCACCTGTGCGCTGATATCACATATTGCTAATTCAACAATGCTAGTGACTGATGCATTAGCTGTGCTTCAGCTATACTACTGACAATGACAATGAACTTTGTGGTCCGCAAAATTTCGCTGTGACGCGCTTTTAAACTAGTATTACAATAACATAGGCAGAAAACATTGCTTTTGTTAGGAAATTTAAGTAACAATATGATTTCAAGTACAGCTTACCTCACAAATCTTGCTAGCAGTCACCGGCGCTTTGTTGCAGTTGAGACCTTTAAAACACGCATACATAACTTGTAATAAATATCAAATTCCATAATCTAACAAAACTGCGAAAATTCCATTGATGCAAAGGGAATCACAGTTATTTACTGTAAAGAGAATTAGCAGTATAATACTGGGTGATAAATGGTAAATAACTGTAGAAATTACAGAAATGTCTAATATATTTAAGATGTGTGGAAATCACTGCGTTGTGACTGTAGAACTTTGACTCTGTTATAAAGCACACACAAACAGTAGGCCTATTATTTTAATTTCAAATGAATAGTTAGTATGTTACAACCTTGAAAGTGATAGCGACGTTCTGATGGGTTCTATGGTACGCAATATGATACCAAGGAGGAAAAAATTATTTGTGTTGTTTTTCATGCTTAAAATTGGACACTTTAACAATATCAATAAACATTTTCATAAATTTATAATTTATTTATTTTTTATAAGTTTGTTGCCTCGAGGCAACATTGTACCACAATGGAAAAATTTAAACATTTGGCATTTTCATGTAGAAAAATATATTTACATTTTATATCCAGCTGTTGCCCTCAGACAACATTGTACCATAGTGGAACACAAGTATTACCAAACCATCATATCTTAATGTTATTATATCAAGTTATCATATCCATCTTCATCCTCATCTCCATCTTCTCTCTCACCCTCACTCTCTCCCTGACAGACTGTCACTATGATTTCATCTTCCTCATCACAGTATGACCCCTCATCCTCACCCTCATCAACTACGTGTGTTTTACACCTTTTTAAAGTGCTATAGAAAATGTGCAGATCATAATATATGCAGATATAGTACGTGAATTACTATTCTTATAAGTGCATTACAAAATCATGTGAAAATGCTAATATATTTAGATAATTCTCACTCTTTTCCTTACAAATATAATACATTTGTATTCAAACCTATTATGCCTGTATGGCCTCATGCGATTCCATTATGATACAATGTTGCCTTGAGGCAACACACAGTTTTTTGTTATTTTCTCTAAAACGTTTAATGATATATAATGTAAAGTTCTTAAAAATACTTCTTTACTTGCCAGTGAAGGAGACTCATATTTTTGTGGGTGATTAAATGGATACAAACAAGTGAAAAAAACACTTTTCATTGTAGAAAACAAGAGTCATGTGACGTGCTGAAACGGGACACAAAATGGACCCCTCTTGGTCATGTTTTGGTCTTTGTTGCACTTTTATTGATTAGTATTTGAGTTATTCTGTCCTGAGATACATTTGATAAATCAATTGGTGCCTTATTTTTATTAAAAACAAACTAAAATTGTCCATGTTGCCTGGAGGCAACACCGTACCATAGAGGGTTAATGACTTTGCACAATGCACTAGTCTCAATGAATGTGACGCATTTGTTGAACGTGACGTCTGCATCTGCTGCGTCATTCATTCATCTACCTGAACTTGATATCTGCATTTGATCCAGGGGATTTCCAGCACATTCCAATTCATTCTTTATTCATTATTTTTTTTACTGATCTTCAATTATAATTTGTTTAAATTATCAATGAAATGCTTTGACCTTGCTAAGCATGTATAGCTTTTTATTCCAAATAGTAAATATTAATTTACACAAATGATCCACATTAAAATGTTTGTATGCCATTGCTTCTTGTCAACATATCCACAGATTATTATGATGAAATTGATGAACTAATAACAAATCCTACTATCAGTCAATCAATCATTTGTATTAATAAAGCATTATAAGAGCAGTAGTGACCAAAATTTTGACAACAGGGTGTGTTTATGTTATGTCACAGAAATCGAGCGCAGCATTAGTTCAGTCAGGCCACGTAGGCATAGTGCTGTGACCAGCTGACACGGTCAGCTGTCAAATCGCTCCAATCACTACCATTCTCCTATTCGACATGGGACATATATACGTGACATTGCTGCTCGGTAAGTATGCTCAAACTGCTCGCAACCCTCCCTCCCCATTATAAGCATGAGCATATTACTGTGCACCTTCAGGTTGTCGTCTTCTTTTGTTTCAGATTTCAAGTCCTGGCTGGCATGGACCTCACTGCTGAGAGACACTCATCCTCATAACCAAGCTACAGTATAGACGTCCAACTGCCACATCTACATGATTACCATGTTCGCTTTTAAAGACATTACTAAGTGTCTTAATTGTCTATGTATTCCCAAGCTGATGGTTCCAAGGGGTTAATGTTAAGCTCTTGTATGTTCAGTTAATTTTGGAGCAAGAACCCCCATAAGGAATCATACCGTCAAAGATAAATTGTGTTCAATAAACTCAAGTAACTTGCCAAAGTGGTCCTGTCTGAACTACCACAATAAATTACAGTTCATAAAAGCAGGGTAATGTCATCATGTTAATGAAACACAGTCATCTGATGTGCAGAGCCAGGAAGTCATGGCTGGACAATTTCATGTTCATGATCACCCCAAAATAAAAAATAAAAAAAAGTAAATAATGGCCAAAAATTGTAAATTGTGGCCAACGTGTTTTGGTGAAAAACATTTATTTCATAATGTGATTTTCCCCCACTTTCAATTATTTTCCTTCAAAGAAAGGTTAGATTTTTGCTAATTTTATGAATTAAAGATAAAAAGGATAAACAATGCAGATTTATTTTTACAGTCATCTTTGATCATATTTATCAAGGGTACCAACAATTTTGTCCACGCCTGTATAACAAAAAAGATTTCCTAGTGTCAAAGTTTTCACATATTACTATCTTTGTTGGTGCATTTGATCCTCACAATATTAAACAAGAACACACAGGGCTCTCAACTACGGTGGCACAAACAGAGACATGCGAGACAGAAGAACTGGTGGGAGCTCATGCTGGCTGCGTATTTTGACACCACTGGCCTTTTGACTATACTTGCGGAGAACTGGTCAGCCCTGGTGTTGCATGGGATGGCCCATAGGGAGCAGATGTCCAAGGCATTGCTGGCAGGATGGGCCGCTTCCAGGGTGGTACCGGCAAGACATGGAGCCGCCGGTAGCTCAGGGACCCTGGGAGGTGCCAGTAGTGCAGGGAGCCATGGAGGAGCTGGCAGTTTGGGAGCCAAGGAGGCTCGGCCAACCACATCCGAGTAGACGAACCTAATCCCAGGCAGATCGGTTGGCTAGAGACCATCAGGACCCCCAAAGCCTGGTTCGTTTGACTAGTGTGATCGCTCTGTACTGTGCCTTGGACGCAGTTCTTCTGTGTGATTGCATCTGAAGCTAGTCTCAACAAGTCAAATGACGAGACACAACGTCACAGGCGGGTGACGTCACAACCAGGAAAGCATAAAAGCACATCCGAAATGAACCTCACAAGAATGAATCCAATTGGTTACACAGCACGTCTGAGCTTCCGGAAGAGGTTTGTTCTTGTGCATGTTGCAGGTTTGGGAGACAGGGAACTCTGCCAAAATGTAAATCAGACAAGCTTTTCCTGTTGTCAAAATAACAACCTCCATGTAGAGGCCATCCATTCTTTCCCAATCTCCACCATGAGAATTTCAGATTGCGGCTTAAACCCTTTTCAGCTCAGTTTTTCGGTTCTCAATTAAAAATATATGTTAATATAGGGGCTGAAAGAGCATGGGCATGGGGCGATGCCGATAGTGGAACTTGCAAGCTCTCTGTCCTCTGTCACGGCACCGTCCCTTAAGGCCCAGACATTACCCTCCAGGCCAGTTAGAACTACTCTGGCGCTGATGGGTAAGGCGTATACGGCAGCAGGCAGACCTGTTAAGAGACCTGGAATGTCTTCCTCTCCGGGCCTAGGTATAATTGCAGCTGGGTGGAGCAGCCACTCTACCCTGCACTCTACCTTGTGCAGGGTAGAGTGTTGCTTCCCATGCTCCCTCTTAGAAAGACTGGGGACTGGGATGGCATTTTCAGCCGAAGCCTCCAAAGCAGAAGATCCGTGCAAGTGTTTAAGATGCAATCAAGCAGAGGTGTTCCCAAAGCGTCATTGACGCAACATCTCACTCCCTTCTCAGGGAACTATGGTTACAGTCGTAACCTGAGATGTTCCTGTTGCATTGTTGCATCACTATAAATTAATTAATAATTAATTTTCATGAGCTGATAACTTTTTACAATGAATTTGCAAATAATTTGCAACATAGGTATAGGTGTTTGTTCAGTAGATTTTTCAGTCCTGCTTTATATTAAGTAATTAACTTCTATTTAATAACACTTAAATTAATTTAATTTGATACAGTGCACTTATTGTGCACTTATATGTTGTTACAAAAAATATTTTAAAATACCTGCATTTGATTTGTAATTCCATTTATAATGACACTGCTGTTGCAAATTAGCTCAAATCAGAAATATTAATAATTATTCATAACTTCTTATGATTATTAATTATGAATATTTAAATTGGTTAATCAGATTAACCTGATGTAGCTACGTTAACATTACAATCAAATAATCAGTTTATCCTGTGAACCCTCAGTATTGATTATTATTTAATTCTAAGAAAATTTTATTTTCCATGGCCAGAGAAAAATAATTCATTCTTAGCATTTACAGTGCTTAGCGCGTGTAACAAGATCGATCATTTAAGTGACATTTATTTGCAGGCAGGAAGTCAGAACCAAATATGTAATGTGCACAAATTTTATTAACTAAATCACGAACACAACTAAACTAAACACATACAAACACAATCACACGTACATAGGTAAGATGGAAAGTGACAGAATGAAGCCAGAAATGGGAACAGGGAATGAAGCTATGGAAAAGAGTCAATAAACCATGAAAAGAACCATCAGCCTATTACTTCAAAGCACCTCGTTAAGAGGATTTTACTGTTTATCATAAAACCTCTGTTTAGTTAAAATATTTGATACTTGCATGCCCTTTTGCAGTAGAAACAGTCTGTTGTTCTGAACGGGTTTTTGGTGATTCCGTGATTTGATTGTCTTGAAATTGCAATCGATTTCTCCTGCATTGAATGAAGAAATTATGATGAACTTGCATGGTTAGTTTGACTCTTGCAGTTGGGAAAGAGTTCTAACTCTTTTAGAGGGAAACACATGGCAGGAGTGCAGGTTGAGCCAGCAACCAGGAGAGTCTAGAATTAGAGCTTTGGCTCTTTAAAGTCTAGGAAAAGTCACACCTCTTAGGGTTGACCTGACCAATGAGAAAGGTGGAATTTCCAAGCAGGAAGTTCCTCTGTGAAGAGTTTTATGGCTCTTTGGGTTTGAACATGATTAAAATNCGAGCTATAATAATATATATACCGTGAACTTGTCTGAAATATACTTATAGTTATTCTGAGCATTTCTTTTGTTTTTTTTGTTGTTTTTGTTTTTTTTCTTTACCCAATGTGGGTATAATGTATAAAATTGCACAATATATTATTATTATTATTTTATTTTATTTATTTTTTCTGTGAACAATACCTGTATTTCTATGGCTCGAAATAAAGTAATATAAAAAAAAATTAAAAAAAATGGGCCCGGTGGGTTTGTGTCCATTTATACTAATACAATTAATACAACAAACACACAGTGCATTCTATGAGGAGATCACATACATGAAAGTGTGAGTCGCTAAATGAGCATTCATTTGATAGGAAACACGATATACGTGGGGTTAGCTTAACTAGTAGTTAAGCTAACCCCAGCTATACTAGTAGTTTGGTTTCAAACAAAACAAAAACTCAAACAAGCAAACACATGTGACTGATGAAAACAAACTGAAAGTCCATGAAAACAGAAACTACGAATAAACACAATCGACACACTGCCACTGCTGCTCTCAAAATTTATTAAAAAGACAATGTTTCGACCAAAGAGGTCTTCGTCAGGTCAGACAAAAATGCTTCTTTACATAATAGTGATTCTGATGATCGAGCACCTGCTCAAAGTTGAGTTGGGATGTGCGCATACTACTTTTTTCTCTTTAACAACATTATACCAAACATTTAATATTTTTTTATTTTTTTTATTTTATGTAAGTACATGGTAGTTAAAGATGCCTAATACAAAGTGTGACTGGTAATAAACAGTAATATATTGATTTATACAAATAAAATTCTGTCAAAGTACAAATATCTCATACAAAAAGATTAATGAATTTAGAAAAATTATACACAGACTCATGAGAAAATAAAGCAGATATATCTGAATATAGATACATTTCTAAATAAACAGATGTGCACATACCGGCAAATTCACAGCATCTTATAAACTACAGCTTTATAGAGTAAACTCAAATCACAGTATGATCTCCTGTCACAGGAGAGGTGTGTTCTATACTGACTCTTAAAACAATCTGTACTAGTCTGCACCTTATGACCAAATATAGACGTTTTTGTATTGCAGTATTTCTAATTTCATTGAATCCTTATGATAATTCACTTAAAGTCGGCCTTTTTTTCCTAAATTAAGATTTTCTTGAGACTGTCGCGTCTTTTACATGGTTCTCCTGAAAAACACAATCAACACACATCCAGTCAAGATTTCATTAGTGTCTGTTTCAGCACACAGAAGAACAAGATGAAGAGCAGATTAGTTGTTTACCTTCAGAGCTTTCATCAGATTCACCAGATTTCCTGATTCTGATAAAGAAAAATATTGCCATGATCACGGCCAGCATGAAGACAGCAACTACTACCGATGAGCACCCATACCTGAGGATTGATTCAGTATTTGAAATTAAACTTTTACCATAAGTTCAGTTTTCACAAAGCAAAGAGGTTAAAAAAAAGAAGATAAACTCACAAGGTCATCTGTAACAGTTTTCCTAGGGGTAAAAGGGGAAAACAATTAGCATATACTGTATGAGTATATATTCATGCATGGGTTTATTGAGGGGTATCTGAGGGTACGTTTACATGACAACAGGGTACTAAAAACAGAAATGTTTTTTTGTAACGGAATTATTTTCAAAAACTGGCACTTAGAAACGTTTTTTTAAGTTTGTGTTTTCAGGCATTGTCGTGTAAATGAATGGACAAACTGCATAACATTTTTCTAAAATCTATAGTGCTTTTGCAAGCGATTGGAAAGTTTCTTGGGGAAACATAACACTTTCGCGAGCGAATGCAAATGTTTTGCAAACAAACACAAAGCATTGAAAAATAATTTCTTCACGAGCGGGTGCAAAGTTTCCGGAGGAATCACAAACGTTTTGCAAGTTTCGAAATATATTTTTTCCTCCCATCTCATAATGTCGTTCCGTAAATTTGCATACCAATTTGTAAAGAAGCATTTTAAGAGATGTTACAAAAACATAAATTAATGAAGCTGCAATAATATATGAAAAATTGAAGAAATTAAGTATGTCACACTGTGTGTCTGAGAACAGCGTGCAGTTGGAAACAGTTATCTGTCCGATGTCTGTAGGTTGAGAAAAATAATTGTATTCTCAGAGCAGTACAGAAATGAACAGCTCAGTCTCTAATGGAAAGGCATCTGTCATGTAAACAGTGATGAAACCATTTGTTGCATACCTTCACATCTGCGGCATTTATCACAATGCACACCAGTGTAATATCCAGGTCCTCTGGAGCAGTTCTTGGCAACATACATACCTGTAGATTTGTATTGTATGATTATTTAGTAATTAACAATGGTGATCTCAATATATTCAGATCTATTATTATTTAGTCAGTGGAGCTCACCTTCTGGGCAGTTAGGGCAGCACAGCGAATCTGGAAGTTGGAAAAAGTTTTCTGGGCATGTTTCGACACATAGAGTACTAAGAGCTGCCACAAATATTGCCTGGAGTCATGAAAATAATGTTTCAATATATAACTCTCAAATTACATATCTCTGAACCTGGGATTAGAAACAGTTCAAGACAAGAAACTGGAAACCAAAAAACCATTTTTGCAGAATGTAGAAAACAGGAACAAAATCCCTTTCAGTCGTTCCAGACTGAAAAGACGTACATGAAACGGTTCTAACACTTACCAAAACACGTTTGCTGTCTGTTTGGTTCATTGTAGGTTGTCAGCTGGAGCAAGAGTTTCTTACCAATGTCTTCTGAAAATCTTTTATACTGGACTCTCTGCTTTTAACCACCAGAAACAATGACTCATTTCAGGTGTGGCTTTTATAGCAGTTTCTGTGAACCACGTTTCAGAGATCAGTCAGAGATCGGGGGAGTGAGAACGTGTTGATATCTTCTATGTAGTGTATAACGGGGCTATAGGCACAGCTTAAGAAAAAAGTGCTTTTCACCACTCTCATAGTGTATGATTGCAGAAAAAATAAGTATGTTTTTAATTGAACATTGATGGAGCAATAGATATTGCCTGGAAATAAAAAGTGGTAAACTTGGTTAGTTTTGTTTAAAAAAAAAAATACATTGTTGTTTAATGATATTTCTTAACCATGTAGGAAGATGTATCATGGCCATTTTCCTGGATGACAAAGCCAAGATTCATCAGGCTCAAATTGAGAAAGAATGTTTGTGAGGGAGCATGAAGAATCATTTTCACACATGAATTGGCACCTCTGAGCACAGACCTTAAATTCACTGATCAAGTCATTGGGATGTGCTGGAGGAGACTTTACAGAGTGCTCAACTCTTGCATTGTCAATACAAGATCCTGACCAAAAAATAATGCACCTCTTGATGGAAACATCTATTAAGTGCCGTGGCAAGTTTTGTGGCAAATCAAATCTAAATTTTGTGGCAAATAAAATCAAATGTGCCTTTTTACCCTGGTGTGGGGTACATTAGCTACTTTGCTAACCTTATTTATATTATAATACATTATTGGGTACACCTTGCTAGTACTGGGTCAGAACCCCCTTTACCTTCAGAACTGCCTTAATTCTATGTGGAATAGATTCAACAAGCTCCTGGAAACATTCCTCAGAGATTTGGGTCCATATTGCCATGATAGCATCACGCAGTTGCTGCAGATTTGTTGGCTGCACAACCATGATGTGAATCTCCTGCTCCACCATATCCCAAAGCTGCTCTATTGGACTGAGATCTGGTGACTGTGGAGGCCATTTGAGTTTAGTGAACTCATTGTCGTGTTCAAGAAACCAGTTTGAGATGATTTGAGCTTAGTGACGTGGTGCGTTATCCTGCTGGAAGTAACCATCAGAAGATGGTACACTGTGGTCTTTAAGGGATGGACATGGTCAGCAACAATACTCTGTGGAATTTAAACGATGCTCAATTGCTACCAGCAGCCTTAACGGCTGATACAAGGCAGGATTGATCCAAGCTTTCATGTTGTTTACGCCAAATTCTGAGCCTCCATCTGAATGTCGCAGCAGAAATCTCATCAGACCAGGCAACTTTTTCCAATCTTCTATTGTCCAGTTTTGGAGTCTGTGTTGTAGCATCAGTTTACTGTTCTTATCTGATAGAAGTGGCACCGTTGTGTCTTCTCAAGGTTGGATGTGTTGAGCTTTCAGAGATGCTCTTCTTCAGACCTTGTAACAAGTGATTATTTGAGTTACTGTTGCCTTTCTATCAGCAGAACCAGTCTGTGCTGGATTTCCTGATAACGTTGTCTCTTAGCGCGCTATGAAGACTCTAATGGTATACCTTAACTTTCTAGGTGTCTTCTCCGAACTATACCTTAGGAGGTTGCTTAAGGTATATCTTCTTAAGTGCAACGTTACCAGGTGGTGTCTGTGGCGGTGGTGCTGAATTGGTTGATATCGATGGCTCGAGAATTGATAATGCACTCTATGCAGGGGCTGCTTCACTGTATCATGTGAGAAAGCGGTGGTCTTTATACAAGAAGCATTTCAGAAGTAGAAATTGCATTTATCAGGACTCATTGTGTTTGCACCGCGATTCAGAGCTGTCGGTTTTATGAATTTTTCCCCGAAATACATAAAATGAACCGGACCAAAAGTGTGGCTGGTGAACTGGGAGAAGAAAAGAGTAAACTTCATTGTTTCATACACATGTAGTAGTAGTAGTAGTCCTTTATTGTCACTAGCCACAGGTACCAGCGAAATTGGCCATCAACCTGTCCATACATACATACAATATGACAAGGGGGTAGACAGAACAGGAAGACAGGGAATTTGGAAGAAATACAGCATAACATGAGGAAGGGGAGGAGAAAAAAAATACCAACCCCAGACTATGCTCCTGTGGGGAGTACAGTGTGGGAACAGGAAAAAACACCTCAGCAACATAAGCACATAATCAATACAACATAACACACAACTTGCAACAGGGGAGGGGGAGTGGGGGGATGGAGGTAATCCAGCACAGGCAAACAGCCATCCGGTCCTGCAGCTAAAAAGCGCTGGTCACAGACCCGCTTGTCAGACTGGTGGTACAAAGCGGCGAAGGCGAGGGATTAGGGGTTGGGGTGGTGAATGCATATTAATATATGTGTGTGTATGTGTGCGTGTATGTAAAAGTTCTTGTATGTGTAGGCCTGTAGAGTCGCTACTCCTGGCATCAAATCTAGGTGCCTCAATCCGCAGGATTGTTAAAGCGATACACAGCAAGTTGCCATGGAGACAACCTTGATCAGGTCCCAGACATAGTCAACAATCAGCAGGTTGTCTGTGGGATTGGGGGGAGGAACACAAGAGCGTCTCACTTCAGTGCTCATCCGGGGGAGTTGTTGTTCCAACAGCGGCCTTGGCTGAGGCCAGTGCTGGTTGATGGGAGCCGAAAGCAGATAAGATTGGGATTGTTTGGTCTTGGGGCGAATAGCCGCATTCCAATTTACACAGCTACTCTCTTAGTCCATTCTGGTCTCCGAATCGGTCCATTTGCCTTTGCAAAGCCGTGAGCTTCTCCATGATGTTATCCATATTGCGGTTAATAGTCCCAGTCTCAGTGCTGACCGCTCTGCCCACTGCTTCAATCATGACGGGCAGCCTTGTGAGGTTTTGGACAGCTGTTACCGTTTTCCGATTTTCTCGATAAACCAGGGCAAAGCCTAATCCAATCAGCAGAAGACCTGTTATCATGGTTCCGAATAGGTAGATATCTTCAATGTCCTCCACGGAAAGGGCCGCCAGACACACGA
>RJVU01049641.1:242557-260294 GCA_003731715.1 Anabarilius grahami
TCCTTCTTATATAAATCTCATTTGTTTAAAAGACCTCAGAAGAACAGGCGAATCTCAACATAACACCGACTGTTACGTAACAGTCGGAGTGTACGCCCCCAAAATTTGCATATGCCAGCCCATGTTCCCAACATTATGAAAGACATTAGACAAGGGCAGGACGTCTGGATGTGCACAGCTGAATCAACAGACTAGGTAAGCAAGCAAGGACAATAGCAAAAAATGGCAGATGGAGCGATAATAACTGACATGATTCATGATAACATGATATTTTTAGTGATATTTGTAAACTGTCTTTCTAAATGTTTCGTTAGCATGTTGCTAATGTACTGTTAAATGTGGTTAAAGTTACCATCGTTTATTACTGTATTTGCGGAGACAAGAGCCGTCGCTAATACATTTTTAAACACTTGCACTCTGTATAATGCATAAACACAACTTCATTCTTTATAAATCTCTCCAACAGTGTAGCATTAGCCGTTAGCCACAGAGCATAGCCTCAAACTCATTCAGAATCAAATGTAAACATCCAAATAAATACTTTACTCACATAATTCAAAGCATGCATACAGCATGCACGACGAACATCTTGTAAAGATCCATTTGAGGGTTATATTAGCTGTGTGAACTTTGTAAATGCGCTGTAATATAGTCGAGAGCTCGTGTGGCAGGGAGCACGCGATTTAAAGGGGCGGCGCTGAGTGTAAATCAGTGCATTGTTAATGATGCCCCAAAATAGGCAGTTAAACAAATTAATTAAAAAAAAATCTATGGGGTATTTTGAGCTGAAACTTCACAGACACATTCAGGAGACACCTTAGACTTATATTACATCTTGTGAAAAAGCATTCTTGGGCACCTTTAAAACTGCATTTTCCAAAAAATGGTTCCACTAAACCATGTCAAATTATCCATGTTATCCCCATGAATGAAAGTTAGAAATGTGGGTCTTTTATGAAGTTAATTTTACATAAAAAGCTGTTTTTGTATAAAAAATATTTATTTATTTATATAAATTTAAAAGATATGATAAATCCCCCCAAAACTGCACAAATATGAAGTAAAAACATTAATAAACAGAGTAAAATTAAATTTGTTTTTTAAAAAAAAATTATTTTGTTGCCTGGGGTCTGTGGAGACCCCGAAGACCCTGAGTGTGCCCTTTTTTTTTTTTTTACACTAACATAAAAACAAGCTATCACTCCAATTTATTTATGTATTTGTAGATCTAGAAAGGGTTAACAGCTGTACAAAGTTTCATGTCATTTGGACAAAGAGAACATTTTTTTTTGTTTTGTTGAGCAAACGTCGTTTGGGGGACCCCAAAGACCCTATAAGGGTTAAACATGTTTTTAGTACATTAATGGATCTTGAGAGAGGAAATGTCATTGCTGGCTTTGCAGGCTTCACCGAGCCATCGGATTTCAACAAAAATATCTTAATTTGTGTTCCAAAGATTAACGAAGGGTGTGGAACGGCATGAGGCTGAGTAATTAATGACAGAATTTTCATTTTTGGGTGAACTAACCCTTTAAGCCGTTCATTTCATGTGAAGAGATGATATTTTGTACCATCTATGGTCAATAGAAAAAAAATGAAGGTAGGGTGTTAGGGCATCTTTTCACATCTAATTAGGCTAATTATATTATTACGAAAAGCTGTTTACATCTTCATTTACACCATTCTCCAGCGTGAACACCTCTTTTGTTCCACGTTCCCACTTTTTTCTATACAACAACAACACATTTTGCTGCTGCTGTGTTGTTACCTCGCTCATGAACACTAGTGACGTTGCAGCCAGTGTGCGCGTTCTCGTGGAGCTTTTCCGGTGGCGTTTCCTGTGTTTGTAAACTGACCTGAGCTGGAATAAAAGAGCGAAATTGAGCAGTACTAAGGTAAGATTCATAAGCACCACATGTATCGCGTCAATACAAATGATTACTGTTGTTCTTTTATCTCTCGGGGTGATGTGGTCTGGTGCGAGTTTGGAGGCCTCGAGAGATAGATTGGATTATAGAGAGCCACGAAACACATTATCACACATGAACGCGTTTTAAATAAACTCCAGCTCGAACTAAATCACACATGACTGATACGAGACATGTTTAGAGGGGTTTAAATGAACAAAGCTCGCGAGAATGAAAGGATTAGGCGTGTAAAATGAGGATTGTTTGTTTGCGGGGGAGTTTAGTGCGAACACCAGCGCGCTGAGATGCTTTTCACATGCGTGATGCGTGTATGATGAGTTATTCTTTCATCTGTCCTCGTGCATTAGGCTACAACATGCATGGATGTCTTCTGTGTTTGCTTTTAAACGCATAATTAAAGTGTTATGCATGTGGCAGTAGATATACTCGTTATGTTCCCCCTATAGCACCTCACTTTGTGTCTCTCTCCCATTAGCTTTACACACCTCAATCAACTCCATACTTCATACTGAATTGGAGGAGTCAGATGAATAAGCAGGGTTGAGAGAAATTGATCTAAATCCTCTGATTTACATATGCTTCCCTTTTGAGGGGGCTTGACACCACTAATCATTGCGAGTGTGCACACAGGGACTTCAAGTTACTCATTATTTAATGTTTGTTTTACTAGCCAATCAGGCTTCATCTTAAAATCCTAAAAAGATATGTGTGATTATATTTAAATATATTTGTATGGGTGTTACCCATTAAAGCTTGTTACTGCCACAGATAAAAAAAAAAGAAAAAAGTAATTCAGAGTTTAGATCTAAACTCTGAATTGCAAGGGGAAAAAAGTCAATTTTGAGATGTTGTAAATACCTTTTTATATATATTATATATGTATAACAAGTTTTCATAGTTTGTAAACAGATATTTATAATTTTAGAAAGCTAAAAGTGATTTAAAAGGCATTGATCCAGGAGAGCACTGAGCATAACAGTGGTTTTTCCATTGTTACGCTCAGAAATATAACTAGCTTATCTTGAGAAAATCACTGTAACACAACTTTGCATGGATTGTTGCTTTTATAAAATGGCGACGACAGCAATATGAGACACTAGTGTTCAGTAGATACATTTATTAATATTACTAATTGGAATTAAAGGGTTAGTTCACCCAAAAATGGAAATAATGTAATTTATTACTCACCCTCATGTCGTTCTACAGCCGTAAGACCGTCGTTCATCTTTGGAACGTAAATTAAGATATTTTTAATGAAATCCGATGGCTTAGTGAGGACTGCATTGCCAGCAATGGTATTTTCTCTCTCAAGATCCATAAAGGTACTAAAAACATATTTAAATCAGTTCATGTGACTACAGTGGTTCTACCTTAATATTATAAAGGGACGAGAATTTTTTTTTGTGCGCCAAAAAAACAAAATAACGACTTTTTAACAATATCTAGTGATTGCCGATTTCAAAACACTGCTTCGGAGCGTTGCAAATCTTTTGTGTCGAATCAGGGATTCAGATTGTGTATCAAACTGCTGAAATCACGTGATTTTGGCGCTCCGAACCACTGATTCGATCGTAACGCTCCGAAGCTTCATGAAGCAGTGTTTTGAAATCGCCCATCAATAGATATTGTTAAAAAGTGATTCTTTTGTTTTTTTGGCGCACAAAGATATTCTCGCCGCTTTATAATATTAAGGTAGAACCACTGAACTCAAATGAACTGTTTCAAATATATTTTTAGTACCTTTATGGATCTTGAGAGAGGAAATACCATTGCTGGCAATGGAGGCCTCACTGAGCCATCGGATTTAATCAAAATATCTTCATTTGTGTTCCAAAGATGAACGAAGGTCTTACGGGTGTGGAACATCATGAGGGTGAGTAATAAATTAAATCATTTGCATTTTTGGGTGAACTAACCCTTAACTATTCTTTCACCAAGTAGTAGTTTGTTACAGATGCCAAGCAATGTAGCAATTTAGTGCATTAAAATAGAATGTGCAGGGGGTTCATCCAATCAAAATCTTGAGTAAATATCCATTTTATAATTGTCATTTAAGCCCAAAGGATACATTGGTTTTGGCAAATGTTTAGCGTACGCACACAGCTGAACACATTGCCTTTCAGGCCCTTTTTACACCTGGTGTGTTTTGCTCGATTGGATCACAAGTGGATGACGCAAAATACAGGTGTAATCGTTTTGAGTTTGTCCATTTTCGACCACTTCCAGAGGTAGTCGAAAACGCATTCGACCGGATTGCGGTCAATGTCATGTGGTCACATATGTTCAAACAGCCACAAAAGACCACATCTCCGCCAACTGACCTAACGCGTAAACATTATGGGAAGCACACTAGCCAGATGGAATGGTTTGAAGACAAAAAAATGTACCAAGCAAAATGTTCTCTCACCATTCTTGATTTCTAACTGAGCGCAGTCTATATATTCTGCCATTAGTTCCCGTGAATAGTGTTGAGGATGATTCACTACACTTGCATTAGAGCTGCACGATTAATCGTAAAAAGATCGCGATCTCGATTCAAGCACCCACGTGATCCTACTTTATTAATGACAACAATTCTCCCGCGTCTATTAAACCTTTTAAACAAAATCATACCGGAACGTTCAAATCTGTGTTCGTGCTGCCAGAGAGAGCTGTTTTGAATCACACATTAGTTATTTCTGTGTTACAAATATTCACATTATCACAGAAGTACTGAGATATAAGTTTTAATTTAGTATTTAAACACCGATGTCTACAATAGTGATCTAAATAGAGCAAACTACCTTTTGAAACGAACTTGGCAAGTCAAATAACAGTTGTATCCATTACATCTAATTCCACTAGGTGTCGACAACTGACTGTTAAAAAATGTATTTGTCATTGAATCGTTCATTCAAAAGATTTGTTCAAAAACACTGATTCATCCAGGAATGAAATGAATGAGTCATTGAATTCATTCAAAACCATTTTTCTAATAATTAATTCAAACATTTTCCAGCAATTAGAGTCAGCAATTTATATTTTGTCAGAACCTCTAGTAAAGTACATGTTATTTTGCTTGGTTGTATATTCAGAATTGTGGGAGAATCGTGATGTCTATTTCAAACCAAAAAATTGTGATTCTCATTTTATCCAGAATCGTGCAGCCTTACATTATTTATTTGCAAAATTAGCTTGCACCAAATTCGAACTTAACGCTAATGTGAATCTACATTAAGTTTAATAGGTCTTATGTGTACAAACTTGCAAATGCACTGGAAAGCAGCATTGCCATTTGCCATACTAGCCATTAGTATCTGCTTTAGGGAGTCTTTGTTGAGTTTTTGTGTGAAGCATGACATGAGGCAATAATGACTCCCAGGCACTGGCTACCAACAAAAAAATCCAACAAAACTCACTGTAATAGTTCAGATACCTATTGCTGTCTTGACATTTTACATTTGGATGTTCTTGAGTTGCTCCGGCATTAATAGTAGTGCTGTTGTGGTTGGCCATTTCAATTTAACAAAGCATCCAGAGCGCCATTTTATTAAGTCCCTTTTTAAAAATTCCCAAACTTTTGATGATGGAGATTGATATTTTTGGGATAAAGTCTCATTTTCAGCCTGACGGAACCAGAATCGTTGGGGATGAACATACAGTATTTACATTACTAAAGTCATTGGTTATGTTGTGTCTTTTCCGGCTCTAATTTAGTCTAAATAATACCAAGCGCGAGCTGAGTGTACAGATTATACACGGTTAGTCCTGCATAGCCAGACCTTCAGACAGTCTTTCATTGGCCAGGGACCGCCAGAGGCCGTCTGACTGACACGTAAAGCAACCAATCACAGTTTTTGTTCAGCATCATGTTTAGGGGCATCCAAATGTAAAGTTGATGTTCTTTCATTAACAGGCCGGCGTGTAAAACTCTTGGATGTATTTTAATTCACATTCTTTTGAAAACCCAGTGTGCAGTTATAATTTATAATTATAAACCCGACAGCTTTCTTCTTCCATGAGCGTGGTTGGCGTCATGACCGCTTTGTTTCCTGGCGGACCGTTTAAGAAGACACGTTTAAGGAGACACGTCTCCTGAAAATCCAATCAGATGACGACTTTGAAACTCCTGAAGTGTTTCCAATTTTCTGTGCCATATGCATCAGGCTTTCAGCCAACGTATTTGGGCATTAGACCTAGAAAACTCCCTTTATGAAAGGAATCTGGGTTTAAGTGCTTCCTTCATTGGATGGAAACCTGTAATTGCTGTTAACCACTCTGATCAGTCTTAGAACACTTGCTGTATTTTCTTTGTGAATGTCTCATCTTGTTCCTACTCTAATTCATCTTTTGTCACCACAAAGAAAAGACATTGCTGCCCCATGATAGAGTCCGGCGAGACTTGTGTGACACTTGGTCCGAACTGACGTCTCATCTACACATCTCGCCTGTCTCTCAACCGCTGTCTGCCACCATGTCACATATACCCGGCAGCTCGGTCCGGGACCACATGAAATGGGTTAGTTCTCTTTGCGTTTTATACAGGACATGTATGTTTTTTTTTTTTCCTATATTGACTTTGCTTTTCACTTTAATTCTAGTCCCAAATCCCTTAGTGATAACTGATTATCACACAAACTTCTAACCACAACAGCTCGTCTTATATTCTTCCTTCTGTCTTGATGTTGTTTTCTTCAGGCAGGGCTGTTAGGTTGTGAAGCGGTGTTGTCCAGCATGGCTCTGATGCAGGCCAGTTCCATCGCTGCTCCTAAGAAAATGATGTCGCCGCTGGGTCCAGCTTCAGGACATGGATCTGCCCAGAGGGATGTACAGGACCGTGGGACGCAAGGACACATGGTCTTACCAGCGAGCATGACCTGTCCTCCACTGGTTAGGAGACACCTTCAGATTAGTGTACAGCTGCAAATAGATTGTTTTGTGCCACCTGTAAAAGTTTATAAACTTCATATTAATTGATTAATTGACTGAAATATCGCTCAGTCGGATTAATCGTCTCATAATTAGACATTTTCGTATCAGGTCGCCCAAACAAAAGCATGATAGTTACAAAGTCTTTCAAACGGTTAGTCAGCGTGTAACGCTTGATTTTCAAATATATGTTAGTGAATTGTTACGGCGCTCCGCACATGACATGCAGAGGAAAAACACAAATTAACAATTAGGCCCCGTCCACACGGAGACGCGTTTCTGTGTATACGCACACATTTTGAATCGGATAGGCGTTTCAGCCACACTGATCCGGCGTTTTTGGAAGGTGAAACCGCAATTTTTTTTTTTTTTTAAACGGGTCCCAGAGTAGATAAATCTGAAAAAGGCGCCCTTGCGTTTTCGTGTGTACGGCCAATCCATATATTTTGTGAAACGATGTCATCACCCCATGTGTCGACCCTAGTCAGATGCCGCTAACAGCACAAAACAGCAACAACAACAACAATAGCAGACTCTAGATGCTTGTGTTTGTGCTACTGCGCCAAAATAAAGCCTTATTTCTAAGCCTTACTAAAGTTTATATACAGCGCACAAGGTTTATGTGCATGCTCCAAGTCTTGTTCACTGTTTTAAGTGTATCTCTGTGGCAGAATTACAGCGCCACATACTGGTCTGGCATGTATACTACATCGTTTTGAGTCGTTTCAGTGGTTTCGTGTGGACGCAGATATTTCTTGAGACGAGGAAAAAAAAAGTTTGGATAGGGAAAGATCTGGCTTCATGTGGACGGGGCCTTAGTTCCTATGACTTACTATTATGTAAGCACGTTTTACTAATTTGTTCCCTTGTTATATATATATATATATAATTGATTAATCACATCTAACATTAGTTTGTTTATATAATATGTGTGTGTACATGTGTCTTTGTGTGTGGGTTTGGCATCACGTACACACACACACACACACACACACACACACATACACATACATATACAAATATATGTGTATATATATATATATATTAAAAAGTGTGTCAAATATATCTTAAAATGTCCTGCATTTGACCTTCTATATTTCTTCTGAAACTAGTAATTTGCTAATAATTTTATCTGTATATTTCTTTAATAATTACACACACATCTTTAATAACCTCATATTGTTTGAAAGACTACATGGAAAATTGTACTTTTGTATTTTTCTCACCACAGGAACATTTAAAAGTTTGCTAGAAATGTTTATTTTTCTTAAAATGTATGATGATCCGTTTCAGGATCTAAAATATGAGTTCAATACTTACTTTTTTTTTGTATTATATTCTTATCCATGGACACATTATGCATCATCAACCCAGGAACCGGTATCGTCTTCAGCCATTAAAAAGCCTGTTGGTCTCTACAGTCTACATACAACTTATGTGTGATTATTGGTATAAAAAAAACTTTTAAATGCTCTCATTCGGTTTTTTTAGCAGAATGCTAAAGTGTATTTGAGAAATCTGAAATTTCATAGTGTTTTATAAAAATTCAGAGACTAAAAAGAGTTTCTTAGAAGGTTTGTCATTTATGTGTTTGTGTCTGTAGCTTCTGCGGAAGGAGGGTGATTTTACAGCTCCTCGACTTTTGGATGAGAAGGAAATGAGGCCCAATGAAGACATGCAGCTGAAGAAAAAGAACAGGAAGTCAGGAACACCCTCAAAAGTGAGAGAGCAGGATGGGCAAGCGGGGAAGGTCAGTGTGTGGGGGTGGGCGTGTAGTGTAGTGTGTCACAGTCCCTTGAATGCATTGTCAGTCGACCACAAATCACACAAAGTTTCCTCGAATACGCTGCTTTCTGTGAGACATTTGAGATTTTCAGTGTTGTTTGGTCGCATTGCAGGGTTTCTGAGAGTATTGTAGAAAATCTTTCTTCAGATATGACATTGCAAGCATTTGGACTTGCTGTCCCTGTATGGTAAGGGTGTGTTTGTGTTGTTGTGGGGGAGGAGATGGCTGGATTTGGTCGGGGGGGGNGGGGGGGTGGGGCGTCTGTAAGGGAGAGGAACGCTGTCGCACAATAACTGTTATTGTGTTTTCACAGCAGCAGTGTCTACTGTGGCTCTGGTGTTTTAGGAATAAAGCAGATCTGCTTCTTGTGAAGTTTGTTACTTAAAGTTTAGGTTCTGCGTCTTTTGTTAGTTGAGTTTTTATGTTTTTTCTAACGCTCATGTTATTCCAAACCTGTTTGCATTTCTTTATTCTGTGGAACACAAAAGAAGATAAAACGTGTGTGTGTGTGTGGTTCAAGTTTATTAAAGGGTTAGTTCACCCAAAAATGAAAATTCTGTCATTAATTACTCACCCTTATGTCGTTCCACACCCGTAAGACCTCCGTTAATCTTCGGTACACAAATTTAGATATTTTTGCTGAAATCCGATGGCTCCGTGAGACCTGCATAGGGAGCAATGATCCATAAAGGTACTAAAAACATATTTAAATCAGTTCATGTGAGTACAGTGGTTCAATATTAATATTATAAAGTGACGAGAATATTTTTGGTGCGGCAAAAAAATAAAATAACGAATTATTTAGTGATGGCCGATTTCAAAACACCTTCAGGAAGCTTCGGAGCGTTATGAATCAGGGTGAGTAATTAATGACAGAATTTTCATTTTTGGGTGAACTAACCCTTTAATACCAGACATTTTTGATTTTGTGAGGAATTATTTTCCTCCCCCTACAACACAGGAAGTACATTTTTTGAAAAATTAAAATTGTAGAAAGTTTTCTGTGATGGTAGGTTTAGGACTGAATATACAGTTTGTACAGTGTAAATTCATTATGTCTATGGAATGTCCCCATAAAACATGGAAACCCAATGTGTGTGTGTGTGTGTGTACATACTTGGAGGGCCAAATATCCTCACTTATATAGTGAAATATTATGACAACCGACTAGTGAGGACATTTTACTGGTCCTCACTAGATAAAAAGGCTTACAAAATTGGCCAAAATATGTTTTTATTTAAATCTAGTGTTTTGCACAGGTTTCTGTGATGGACCAGGGGTTGGGTTAGGCGATAGATGTATTCATAGTTGTAATTATATGTTTTGCTTTTGTTTTCTCCCACCTCGGATAAGCATATGCCTTTGTAGTAGGGATGCAATGATTCTTTTTCTTTTCTTTTTCTTTAAGGTAGAGTTTGAGTAGTGACACTTTTGGGAACTCACCCCAAACTTGTATTTTAGTAATGCTGGTTTACGCTGTTTTTTTTTTTCTTTTTCTTCTCAATGAAACAGCAATTACATGGTCTGAACATTAAAAATGTCTTCCATTCATTTTCCTTAAAGGCGGTTGTGGATGAAAATGGAAATTGTCCACTTTCAAAAGTCCAGAAGAACTTTATCTGTGATCACTGCTACGGGGCCTTCAGGAGTGGATACCACCTGAAGAGACACATCCTCATCCATACTGGTATGAATATCACAGATTTAGGGACCCTTGCCAGAGGTATAAATATTATACATATTTATCATGTTAGATTTTGGTGATATGTCCGTGTGTTCTGTTGTTTTTCCTCACAGGAGAAAAGCCGTTTGCTTGTGCTGTATGTGACATGAGATTTATTCAGCGTTACCACTTGGAGCGACACAGCCTCACTCACACTGGTACGACTTCTTCCGCTATGCATCTGTGTTCTGACTTTAAACAGTGCCTGTTACCTTCAGCATTGGTGATTTGACAAATAATGTACTTTTAGAAGGCAAATTATTTGTATGCGAACTGCACTACAAAAAATTCCATTATTGAGCAAATTCATAACACATAAGTGTTCAAGTGTGACAAAGCACAGCTGATGTAAAATAATACTCTGCAAGTGATGTGCAATTTCATGTTACTGCCACAGATGGTGAAAGTATGGAAAAATAAAAAAGGTAATTGCGACTTTTTGTCAATTCAGGCGTTTTTCTCAGAATTGCGAGATTATAACTCGCAGTTGCAAGTTTATATCTCATAATTCTGACAGTTTTCCTCAGAATTGTAAGATAAACTCATTATTGCAAGAAAAAAGTCTGAATTGAGAGATATAAACTAGCAAATTAAAAATGAATTGTCTTTTTATCGCACAATTCTGACTTTATTTCTCAGTATTGTGAGAGAAACTCAAAATTGCGAGTTATAAAGTCAGTTAAAAAAGTCAGAATCGTGAGATCGCAAGTCGCAATTACCTTTTTTATTTTTTATTCTGTGGCAGAAACAAACTTCCATATGAAAGCGAGGCCAAAGTTCTGTAGTGCAGTTTTTATCCAAGTCTGTTCCCTGTACATTAGATGTGATGCCTTTTTTTATTTTTTATTATTATTTTATTTAATGAGTATTTAATGACTTTTGTACCAGTGGTGATCAGACACACTTTCATCAAGCAAAGTTTTATGAACACTGTGTGAAACTTGACTAGTTGTTTGAGCATTCTGTATTCTGAAGTAGGCACTAAAGCAAAAATCATGTACTATATCTTAAAGCTGCTAAACCCTTGCGTTTGTATTAAGCTGAACATTTGTGTTATGAGCAGGGTTTTGATTCTGTGTAGACGATCATTGAATTTGCCACTCTGTGCATTTAGGGGTGAAGCCATATGCTTGTTCCATGTGTGACATGCGGTTTTTCCAACGTTACCACTTGGAGAGGCACAGCCTCACTCACACTGGTATGTGTCATTACATTGGACATTATTTCAAAAACAATATTTGCTTTTTACACTATTATTTTTAAAGTATCTTTGTTTACATGAGCTATAATTAAATTGCACAAATCCCATCATGTTGTTTTTTATCTACATTGTAAAAATCCTGTAAGGTGCTCTCATTAGCCTTTTCAGTCATATAAACCCAGAATGGATACTCATGTATCTAAACAGAGTTACAGATCATAGCCGTCTACACAGAACAAAATCTTTTTTCTTTTTTTTTAAGATTAAGGTTTTGCTTTCACGCCAAGTACAATGGCACAAGCCACACGCGTAAAATACTTTCAAATAGTTGTTGCACTAAAGCTATTCACAATGCATTCTAAATTTCTTTGTCTATTTTCTTTTTTTTGAGCCATTAGAAAGTTGACCCGCCTCTAAATGAAAAGTAGATTTAAAGTAATGGCAGGAATGCTTTTCGACAGGCTCATTGGAAGTTTCAGAATATTTTTAGATATATAGACATCCATTAAATCAGAATCCTATAGTCTGCCTAATTTCTAGTTTGCAAAATTGCTGTACTTTTATCATATGATGTTATGCAGAACTACAATTTGAAGACAGCTTATTGACATTTTGTTCTATATTTAGGCATCAAACCATATGCTTGCACCATGTGTGACATGAGATTTTTCCAAAGATACCACCTTCAGCGACACAGCCTCATTCATACGGGTACAAGTCATCTCTTACCCATGCGCTGCTGCCGCTGTCTGCATTGCTTTTGTTTGTTTGCCTGGCATTTTTGAACCACGCAGTGTTACGCTCACTCTGCAGTTCTACAGCTTTCTGCTTTTGCTGAGAATTCCTGCACATGAGCCTCTGTTGCCTTTTTAGCATGCTAGATATCATCTGCATGACGTCTGCTTTTTTGTGAGGCAATCGCAAATCCCTGTTCATGCTTCATATTTAATCTTCACAAAAACTACTTTTCTATTTCACCTTTATAATTGAAAGGGGCCCTGCTGATCTTTGTTCCATAACGGCTAATTTCCATGAACAAATGTATGTGATTATGGTTGGGTTTTGGGTAGACAATTTTAAATACTGAAGGTACTCTCAAGGTATAGCTCCCTTCAACATATTGTTGAAGAATGGCATCTTTTGTATTTCCCCCCCAAACTCCACCATTTGAGATGCATTTTTATTAGGGCTGCCCCCTAATAGTCGACCAAGTGTTAGTCCAGGGGTTGGCAAGTTCGGTCGTAGAGAGCCGCTGTCCTGCAGAGTCTAGCTCCAACCCTGAAAAAATACCTTCAGCTGCCTATAGCCTTAGTAATCCTGAAGAGCTTGATTAGCTTGTTCAGGTGTGTTTGATTAAGGTTGGAGCTAAACTCAGCAGGACAGCGGCTCTGTAGGACCGAACTTGCCTACCCCTGTGTTAGTCGATGAGAAGTCGATGACCAAATTTGAACTGGTCCGGTTGGTCGCAAAAAAAGTCAGTAGCGGACCCATTGTTAACACAGCTGGTCCATGTGGTAATTATATCGAACAGAAAATCCGAAGCATGGGATCATTTAGAGAGGGTAAAGGATAACCCTAAAAAGATGACATGCAAACTGCAGGCAAACGTTCGCCTGTCATTCATTCGTCGACCGCAAACTTGGCTTGTTATTTGAAACATGTAAGTAGTAGCGTAACGCTAGTCACTTCACATGACCGCTCGCTCTAAACTTTAACGTTAACCTAGATAATTTGGGCTATCATTAGGCGTTTATCCAAGTTTTTGAGTGAAAGCGCTTACTGCATTTTTCTCTCTCTAGAGGCGCATCCACTGTTCTGCAGAGATGAGTCCGCATCGTCAACTTCATCTTTGCAGCGACACTGACTCAGAAAACGCTAGTTATTTCCATAAACATGTGACTAGTCAACTAATCGCTTTAATGACTACCAGTCGACTAGGAAAATCTTTGGTGGGGGCAGCCCTAATTTTTACCATGCAGTCAAAATCTCATTGTCAAACCCTGGCAGTCATTGTTCATGTAGATATTTCATATTAAGTCTTAAGCTCATTTATAAATTTCATAGTTTTACATTTGAAATGTTTGTCTACCAATTGCCAGTATTAAGTTATATCTTCTGCATCCCTTCTGCATTGACTTCATAGCCAATTTGGGCTTGGCGGTATGGCGATGTATTGTTATGATGGTATAAAATGTTAGCCGCAACAGAATTTTCTATTTTGTGTATACTGTGGTATGCAAATATTCGTAGATGTGACTAACTCAGTTTCATGTACACATAAGACTGAGTGAGACGAAGAAACATGGAGAAAGATAAACAGAGATCAGGAGAACTAGGGTTGGGCAATATGATGAGAAATATGGTGATGATATAAAGTGTTAATCAATAGAAATGTTGCTATATTGTTTATATTGCGATATGTAAATATATCCGCACAGTGCAGGACTGCTTAAAGTTTTTGACATGTTAGAGTGAGCGAGTACCGAATTGAGTTACCTTTCATGACTTATTGAGCTTGACTGGTCAAATACACACAGGATTAAAAATAAAAAAAAATCTTCATTGTTTTTCACTGTAAAAACGAGTGAAAAACATTAAGGAATACTAATAAATCAAAACATCTCTTTAAAATATTCCAGGATTTTTCTCCATATAGTGGACTTCAGCGACTACCAATGGGTTGAAGGTTCAAATGTCAGTTTCAGTGCGGCTTCAAAGGGCTCTACATGATCCCAGATGAGGAATTAGAGTTTTATCTAGCGAAGTGATCGGTCATTTTCTAAATATATATATATATATACAGTACAGTCCAAAAGTTTGGAACCACTAAGATTTTTAATGTTTTTAAAAGAAGTTTCGTCTGCTCACCAAGGCTACATTTATTTAATTAAAAATACAGTAAAAAAAGTAATATTGTGAAATATTATTACAATTTAAAATAACTGTTTTCTATTTGAATATATTTCACAAAGTAATTTATTCCTGTGATGGCAAAGCTGAATTTTCAGCATCATTACTCCAGTCTTCAGTGTCACATGATCCTTCAGAAATCATTCTAATATGCTGATCTGCTGCTCAAGAAACATTTAATGTGTACAATTGTACAAAATATTTGTGTACAATATTTTTTTTCAGGATTATTTGATGAATAGAAAGTTCAAAAGAACAGTGTTTATCTGAAATCTAATCTTTTGTAACATTATAAATGTCTTTACTGCCACTTTTGATTGATTTAATGCATCCTTGCTGAATAAAAGTATTCATTTCTTTAATTTCTTTTCAAAAAAATAAAAATAAAAATTCTTACTGACCCCAAACTTTTGAACGGTAGTGTATAATGCTACAGAAGCTTTGTATTTCAGATAAATGCTGTTCTTTTGAACTTTCTATTCATCAAGGAATCCTGAAAAAAAAAGTACACAACTGTTTTCAACATTGAAAATAATCATAAATGTTTATTGAGCAGCAAATCAGCATATTAGAATGATTTCTGAAGGATCATGTGACACTGAAGACTGGAGTAACGATGCTGAAAATTCAGCTTTGCATCACAGGAATAAATTACTTTGTCAAATATATTTAAATAGTACACAGTTATTTTAAATTGTAATAATATTTCACAATATTACTGTTTTTTACTGTATTTTTAATTAAATAAATGTAGCCTTGGTGAGCAGACGAAACTTCTTTTAAAAACATTAAAAATCTTAGTGGTTCCAAACTTTTGGACTGTACTGTACTTTTTAACCACAAATGCTCGTCTTGCACTGCTCTGCAATGCTACATGCATGACATAATCACGTCGGAAGTATCGCGGAAAACTCCAGCACATTTTCTCCTCCAACTTCGAAATTCTCTGACATCGTTTTTGCCCTTTTTTTTTTTTGTAAATGCCATTTGACTTAGTCTTTGCATGTTCGCTTTGTAAACACTGGACCGGTACTTTCGCCTACATCATGCGTGAATTTTCCAGTGCGATTGCATAATGCGTGGAACGTCGCACAGAAGTGCAAAACGAGCATTTGTGGTTAAAAAGTATCTATATAGAAAATGACCGATGGTTTCTCTAGATAAGACTCTTATTCCTCGTCTGGGATCATGTAGAGCTCTTTGAAGCTGCACTGAAAATGACATTTGGACCTTCAACCCGTTGAACCCCAGTGAAGAACACTATATGGAGAAAAATCCTGGAATATTTTCCTCAAAAACCTTAATTTCTTTTCGACTGAAGAAAGAAAGAAATGAACATCTTGTATGACATGGGTGTGAGTAAATTATCAGGAAATTAATTCTGAAATGAACTAATCCTTTAAGAAAACATATCATTGCTGATTAAAATGAATATTGTCAATCCAGAGCTAGTATCCACACAGCAGACAACTGTTGTAGCTTATCCACATTATGTGCATGAAACAGACGCTGAACAGAGTCAAAACGGGCCATTGGAGAAGCGCTAATCAAACGTCTGTTTCAATCACTGATTTCGGCCCTCCAAAACAGTTTCGGCCCATAAATTTGAGGTTTTGGTGCATCTCTATTAGCGTGAAATAAAATTCCTAACATTGTAAGATTTTTACTTTCACCTACTTCCAATCATTCATCCAATTCAGTCAAATCAACATCCATCCTGGTGTGTAACACCCACTTTACAAAATCAGTTTTTGATGTATATTATTTTCTTGTTGAATATCCTATTTCACATATTAGCATATGGGTTGGGGGTCAGCACCCCATTAAGCTGTGTAACCATCTTTCATGCGCTTTCTATGTGCTTGCAAGCTTGCATTGCGCTCTGTTCTTATGAAGCATGCGATTTCAGCAATGTCTATCAACATGCAGCTCCTATATTGACATAAATGTGTTGCATATACATGGTTTAAATCTTACACATGATTTGCTCTGTGCATTCAGGGGTGAAGCCGTATGCTTGCTCCATGTGCGACAGGCGTTTTTTCCAACGTTACCACCTGCAGAGACACAGCCTCACTCATACGGGTATGAGCCGTCTCTCCTTACCCTTTGAATTGTTCTACCTGATTATATCAATGCACAGCTTAGCACTGTTGCCAACTTGGCAGTGTTTGTCAATATATTCAGACATATTTTTTTCCCAACTGTTGCCTTTGCAATACAGACAGATGTAATTTTTTTTTTTTTTTTTTTACCTGTTTGAAACATTCTACAAGACTGTAGAAGATTGTAAACAGGGAACAGATTGCAAACATGGGGGAACATTCAAACATTTCCTCATGTTACTAACTCAAAAGTTGGCAGCAATGCTTTGTTCACATTACTTTTTATAGTTTATAACAAGACACAAACAAAACGTTTTCGAATATAGGTTTGGCTGCAACAAACTCGAGTTTGGGCATAGTTACAGACAGTGCATTGGGGTGTTGGACATACTGAAAGTTTTTAATTTATCAAAACGTAACACTCCGGTACTCTTGTGTTTAGGGGTGAAGCCGTATGCTTGTTCCATGTGTGACATGAGGTTTTTTCAGCGTTACCACCTGCAGAGACACAGCCTCACCCATACGGGTACGAGTCCAAGGGGGCAATGCACATTAAAGCATATTAAACACTTTAGTCTTCAGCCTTCACTACAGACATGACAATCACACTCCATGGTTCTCCATGTGCATTATATCTTTTTTTGACCAAAGGAGTAAACATTTTATTTTTATTTGTTGTCTGAGTTGCACTAGTTTAATTTACTTGTCCCCATAAACTATTACTTTGTTTATTTAGGGGTGAAGCCATTTGCTTGCACAATGTGCCCCATGAGGTTTTTTCAACGTTGCCATCTCCAACGACACAGTCTCACCCACACGGGTATGTGTCATGTCTTGAAATTGCTGGCCCATTCTCAGGGAACTGTGCCATATCCCGGCACAGCGTTTTTTAAAATGTTTTTATTTAAAGAAGTTTCTGCTGAACCTCCAAGAAATGATAGTTTCCCACCTCTGGCCTAGTGGCCATTTCTTAAACTCTAACCACACTCCCAATACTGAATTTGCAGAACAAGGTTCTAGTAATTATTTATTGTTTCTAACCCTAAAGCATTATTATTTAAATCCTGTCACAGGATAATTAAATTCCTTATGCTTATACTTGTAGTTCGGTTCTCTTGGTTCTTTTGGTTTGGACCAGAAAACTAAATGATACATTTAGTCCTGGTAAATAATAAA
>RJVU01049641.1:260304-271790 GCA_003731715.1 Anabarilius grahami
AAAAAAAAAAAAAAAAAAAGCATGACATGTTTTGAGATGGAATTTACCGAACATCCAAAACAATGCTGTGTGCTGGACTAAATGCGCTCATTGTATGCTTGTACATATGATGATATTTTTACCCTGAAGAATTTATTAAATGTGTAAAGGAGTCAAAACAGTGGCAAGATTTCCTCCATTACACACAAAAAAGATCTGCTGCAAGAAGATGCATTTCAGACACCTGTACTGAACTGTAATGGCCAACATTGCTCCTATGACGAGAAAAACCAGGTCACATCCTGTTTTTGGTTCATTTAGATGTCTTTGGTCTGTTGTGTTCATATTTTAGTTGGAGCCACAGTTTTGTTTGGTGTGTACCAGGGTTCGGATGGCAGCATTCGCCCTTATTTAAATGAGCTGCACTAACAGAGTAATCACACCAGAGTTCGTATTACTCGAACCAAACCTGAACACACCCTTAGTTTCTTTGTGCCTTGAAATAATGCTGCCTTCATATGGAAAGTGGGAGTAATCACTTAGATATGACTTCAGAAGTGCTAATCATGAGTATTTCATGTTCAAGTGCTTTTGTTGTTGGATATAATAGGAGACATGGAGAACCCCAGGTTTGTTGTAGCATATGCATTTAGGAAATCCTATTTTGACACTGTAATGCATGTTAAACCAACAGAAGCATAAATCACAATTTAGAATCAATAAAACATAACTCCATTTCTCTTTTGTACAATGATCACATACCCAAAATGGAGTTTAGGGTCAGTGCAAAGATGGCTCATAATGGCCTTAACTAGAAAGTAATGGCACGCAAAAATTAGTTTCTGTACTTTGTGCCAGGTGTAAAATTAATTAAACCTTCCCCTTTAACACTGATGAATTAGCTTAGCCCTGCTGATAATTAATGAAATGATGAATGCTATCAGAGAAACCTTCCTGTGAACAATGCTGGCAAAATACAATGTGACAAGTTAGAAATACTTATTTTTAAAATGGTCTGTATCGAGATCAGCATGTCTGGTTGTTGGAAAGGAAGAATGCATGTGTGAGTGCAAGATACTGCAGAAAATCACACCATAAACAATCACAAAATTACAAATGTTTGTTTAGAGTTATTGAATTTCAAATTCAATAAAATGTTGCATCAAGCATGATCACGAACAGTCATCGAGCACTCGTGTTCATGCTTACTATGTTACCTCCTTAAATACGATATCAGAATGTATTTCTAAAAGTCCCCACCATCATTTTTGTGCCTTTTTAGTATGAATATGTTAGCCTTAACAACACAACGACAAAAGCTCTACAACGACGAAATTCGCATTTAGCGAATCAAAATTATTGTAATAGGGACTCGAGCGGTCACAAGGAGAATCACACCTAGATGTAAAAACGGGAGCAATGTTGGGGTCCAGAAAGATGTTTATTAAAGTGGATGTGCAGATAAATATGGTTAAGAGAAATAAAAGAGGTTATCAATAAAAAGTCTAAAAACTAGAACTGTTCGGCGCTAAAACGGTACCAGCTCTTCTCGTCAACTATTGAGGCCAGAGTTTTAGTGCGCTCAAGCAACGCTACAGTAACCTTGTTCAAAGTCCCTCTAAAACATGATCCGCCCTCCAGTCCTCCCTTCGACTGGTGACAGCTGCCTTAAATACACACATTTCCCAGCATTTTTTGGAACACATTTGCTTAATAATTTGAGCATTTTTGTAAAATTAACTCTTAACAAGATGATTAAGAACAAGACTTAAAAAGTCAATAAATAGGACGGATAAAACCAACACATGCATTTGCACAAACATTTCTATAAACAGCTAAAATGAGCACTCTCATGCAGTTTGTGCTCTCTTTAAGGCCTCACCCACTCAGCTAAAACAGGAAATATAAAACCGCAAACCCCACATAAATATTATAAAATGCATAGGAACAGTAAGGACATGGTAAAAACAGTGATGGAAGACGACTTCAAGGTCTTTCCATCACAATTATATATTAGTTTTTACCACATCAATACTTTTTCCAAAAAGATCATTCATTGGGCACAAATGGCACCATTTCCTGAGAATGAGCCTACTGTAGTGAACACTGTTTTTAGGGGACAAGTGTAGAAACATGACTTTTACCCAGTTTGCATGGAGGCTTTAGTTGTTTTTTTGTTTGTTTTTTCATTTTATATATTTAAATTAGAGAATTAGCATCTAATCTAATATGTGGGATTTTTTTGTGGCTTTTTCCCTTGTTAATGATATCGTTATTTTTGATCATGAAGTTACTTCGTTGAAGCTGACATCCGCAAGTGCATTCTAATACCAGTACTCTGCATCTAGGGGTGAAGCCATTTGCTTGCACAATGTGTGATATGAGGTTTTTCCAACGCTACCATCTCCAGAGACACACCATCACCCATACGGGTATGTGTCGTCTCTTTGTACCCCTCTCTGCTGGTTCTCTTCAGCATGTAGAAGAAATGAACATAAAATAATGTTCAAAATGATGAGCTTTTGCCACTATATGTTTGAGATTTTTGTAAGGGGAGCAGTCAGGATCCACATTCCCCTCAACTACACCCAAAGAGCACATGAAAGAGAGAGTTTCTTAATTTAAAATTTGACAAAATTACAGTAGTTCATGTTTGACTTGTTGTAGTAAGTCCATTGTTTTAAGAGTACAGTATATCCTCTCTCTTTTTTTGTACTTGTTATTTGGAAGACACTAAACCTTCAGATTAAGGTTGTAGGTAGTTATTTTACACATGCTAATACAAATTTTCTTTACATTTGAAGCCTTACCCATTCCTTACATTCATGTTTTTGTGAGGGAACAAAACATTTTTCAGGGAATCATAGACAATAATCAACATTGCTTGCTTTTTGCTGCAATGTTTTGAAAGAACATTTTCAGTTGTTATAGAGGATGAAGCGTCTTCTTCACTGTCAAGTACAACTACAGTCAATTAATGATGGGAGAGATTTCTGTATTTGGCAGTTATTATGTAAATATGAATTTCCAACATTGAACTTAATGACTTTTGTTGGAGAGTTAATGTATAATTGGACTGAAACTCTTGCTCAAAACTAACCATGATGTAGTCGCACTAACATAACTGGGTCAGAATGTAACATTAGGCTGTTATCTTTGATTCTCAGATGGATTTTTGTTAGATTGTGTTATTGAGACGATGCGTTTAATATTTTGCTTTGGTCATTTAGGGGTGAAGCCGTATGCTTGTTCCATGTGTGACATGCGTTTTTTCCACCGTTACCATCTGCAGAGACACAGCCTCACTCACACGGGTATGTGTCTTTCTGTCTTACCCCCCTTAGATGAAATCTGAGCTCCACTGCCATTGTGTAACCGAAAATTAAAAGTATGCAATTTCATTAGTTTCAGACAGGAGAAATGGAGTGCCGACAAATTGTAAAAATGTATTTATTTATTTATATTAAACTAATGTGNTGGTAAAGAAAACACATTTTTACTCAAATTAATAAAAATGGAGTTATTGCATTTTGGAACCAAACTCTTCATATGATTCCACCAAATCAGGTTATCTTTGTAAAATGGCACAGCTTTTTAAATATCTGAATGTACACTCTTAACATTAGTCAAACAAGCATTATATTATGATGTTATGATAATCAAACACTATTTAATGATAGAACTTTAGTAATTAGAACTAAAACTTTGTAACCATATATGAATGCATATTTGTCATTTTAACTGAACTTAGGACTGGTTCTGGTGCTTAAGATATTGTTAGTCATTTAGTGTTTCTGTAAAAATAATAGTAATCAATAATAGTAATTATTATTAAAACAATAATACTACTACTAATATTACAACTAATAACAATATACAACACACTAAATACCCATCACTTCTCTTCAGAAGACATTTATTAACTCACTGAAGTCGTATGGATTACTTTTATGATGGATGGATGCATCTCAATCTCTATCTTCACAAAAGATAGAAATGCCTAAAACTACAACACAGACTTTTTAGCTTTAGTTTTTAGCCGAACCAGAGCAAAATTATTTCCAGATTTCTAAGGTGGCAGCACTGCCGTGCACTCCATGTCTTGTTAGATGCTCAGTTTGTGAGCTGCTCGTACCATTCTATGCATAACTGACACTGTTTGGCTGATGAGACTGTAGTGAAAAATTGTTTTTGTTTTACATTGTTGTATATGTTTAGCGGTTCTCGTGAGCTGGCAGTGAGGTTAATACACTGCTACTTTGTGCATTTAGGGGTGAAGCCTTATGCTTGCTCCATGTGCGACATGCGTTTTTTCCAACGTTACCATCTACAGAGACACAGCCTCACCCATACGGGTAGGTGAAATCTCTGTTTATCTATTTATTTATCTTTTAAAACTACAACAAACTCGAGTTTGTATTCTCCCAATAGCTTAAAATATATTCAGCAGGCATAAAATGATCCACGCTTTGTGATAATGCCACCTCTTTTTTTGACTGACACTTTAGTTTGGGATACACATTCACTATTAACTACAACTTTTGCCTCAAAATCCTAATTTACTGCTTATTAATAGTTGGTAAAGTAGCTGTTAAGTTTAGGTTTATGCAAGTGTAATTGTTAAGTTTATGGTAATATGCAAGCTAACAAGCAATTAGTTAATAGTGAGAATTGGACCCTAAACTAAAGTGTTACCAAACCATGTTTGTAAATGAAGATGTCATAAAGCATATCTGTTTTACTAGAAATGTTATAGAGGAGGTGATTATCAACAGGCGTGGTTAACAACTTAACACTTTGTGGCACACAATTTTTATGTTAAATATAAAATGAATGTAATACATCTAATTAATGCATCTGCTTTGAAATGAAGTTCTGCAGATGGACTTGCTATATGAGTAATATTTTTTTTTTAACCAAAAAATGCCATATTAATAGAAACACATACATGAACTTTTGATGCTCTGTGCATTCAGGGGTGAAGCCGTATGCTTGCTCGATGTGCGACATGCGGTTTTTTCAGCGTTACCACCTGCAGAGACACAGCCTCACTCATACGGGTATGTGTCATCTTAAACCCCTGTCTTTTTGTGCTTAAAATTAGTTTTGTGCATGCTAAATGACTTTCAATTCAGTTTGCGCGGAGTCAACTAAATTTTATAATTGAATGAATAGTGCTACATTAAGGTTAGGTTAATTTTGATTACTAAAGAAGATCAATTTGACTCGTCCCTTGTGAACTGATTAAAAACGGAGCCCCAATAGACCCAGAAACATAATTTTACTATATTGTTTGGACAGATTTCTTTCCATTTAAACCCCAGTGTGCAAACTGTAATGAGTAAAATGGATATAATAGCTGTGTCCCCATTCAGAGGCTGCATCCTTCGAAGTGTGCGAAGCTTGAACCTAGTGTTGTTAAATGGGACGGTCTAGCCTTTGGAGGATTGCTCTTGTCACCTAGCAACTGTGACAGCTGCCATTGACGAGCGCCAGTAACGTTTGGTCTGGTCTTTTTTAAAAGTTATATTCAAAACGGTTCACAACCTGACTAAATATGTTCACCTCGGTCCGTTTATTTACATAATAAAGATTATAAACTCTATAAAATGTAATCTTAAGGCCAATTCACACTGCGCCGACAGTCACCAGATTACATCACGTCACTTCTCATGGGGCGTTCACACCAGACGCGACTTGCGCAAATAAATTGCGCTATTCACGCGAAGTTGGATGCTTGAACATTTTGAGTTTACTCGCTTCATTCGCGCGTGAAATTCACTTCACAACAGACGCGAATTCGCGTCATGGGAGGGGCTTCTAGTACAAAGTAGTTGTAAAATACGGCGAATAAGCTCAATTTGCCAGCTTTAGCTAGCTTGTAGTCTCAATATGTGTATATATATATAGCTCAAATTGAGTAAAGAGCGTTTTTTTACAACTTACCAGATTGTCCATCCTCCTCACTCACTTTCTTCCAAGCAAGATCCTTTTTATTCTTGTTTCTATAAAAGTACGAAGATGAATCGTACAGCTCCGGGCCTCCACATACAGCGACGATGATTTTGTCCTCCATTGTTGTTTCGGATTTCTGCCGCTCGCTACGTCGTAATCACGTCACTACTAGAGCAAGCTCCTGATTGGTTAACGCGGCGCGAATATTCGCCAAAGTTCAGATTCTTCAACTCGCGCGAATCACGCGTTATGCGCGTCAAACGCCCGAAACGCTCAATTGCGCCGCAGCATGTCTATCACGTCTTTGCATTGACTTAACATGTAAATCACACGCACTTAATGCTTCATTCGCGTCTGGTGTGAACGCACCATCAGACATTCTAACTCCGATTCAGCATGTTCAATCGGTGAAAACAAGCGCCAACAGACTCCGTCAGGGGTAACGTGCTGATCAAACCAAACCCGAAGAAGTGCCTGTTGCTATCTGACGGTGCGTTGTGAATTGGCCTTTAGTAAGATATGTCAACATCTGAAATGCTTTAAAGTTTTTACATTTGTATCGTTAGGTATTTAAGTGTAATCTGGCATATTCTCTAAAAAAAAAAATCCAGTCGTCTCTGGCGTGCAATGAATCTTGGGATAGGCGACGCTGCGAAGGATCCACTCGTGCTATCCTTCGTGGACCGGGAAACGAGGAACGCATTTGTAGGCCGCATTCGAAAGAGCCTTCGAAATGGGACAGCCTTCGTCGTGCCGCTGTGACGCATTCGGCTTTCGAAGGATGCAGCCTCTGAATTGGGACACAATTAATGTCAGCATGCAGAACAATTTAGGGAAAAAAATCAAAAGCATGTTCTACTTTTTTTAAACGGCATTAAAAATTGTTTGCTACTTTGAATGTTTTGTAAAGGCATTCACTAAAAATTGACTCTACATTTAGGGGTGAAGCCATATGCTTGTTCGATGTGCGACATGCGGTTTTTCCAACGTTACCACTTGGAAAGACACAGCCTGACTCACACTGGTATGTGTCCTTTCTTTGTACCCCAATTTACTAAGTATTCCTGGATTGGAGTTTGTCTATATTGTGTGGTTGGGGAGTTTAGGGGGGAAAGACAGTGAGATAACAATGACTTATTCAAATTAACATTAGTAATGAGTTCGAATAGGATCTCTTTCTTTTGAAATATTAATTAGCCATATCTTGCATCATATAAGATTTGCATCACATCAGGGCATTTAAAACGTTTTTACCTGCATTTAGAGCGAGTTTTGCGAGTCATTTCGGACTTGCTTGATAGCATCAGGTTTATCTATGTAGTTGCTTCTGTGGGGTTGGTTGTTTTTGTCTTTATTAAGTTTATTTGCATTCACTTAGCAAAATCAGTTAGATAAAATGACGCTAGCTGCTTCTTTTTAACCATTTTTAAGCTCAATCATATTTATTCTCCAAGCAGAAAGACTATAACCAAGTCTCAAAGCAGGTTTCTGATCTTTAAAACCAAAACCCCAGTGTGCCACTTTACAATCAATCAGTTTTTCATTCCATATTAAACATACTCTACAAACTCGAGTTTGTATGAAGTCATCTACTTTATTTCTAAGCATGAATATACTCTGTATTTGCGGTTTCATTGAAACCCATATGACATAAGTCTCGATTCTTACATGACAATCTGTGTTTCAGAATCTGTGTGTTGTTGTGGCATGCTGTGAGAATGAAGGTGTGGGGTGCTTCAATAAAGACTGTTTTTCTCTGATAGGAGAGAAGCCGTTTGCTTGTGACATGTGTGACATGCGGTTCATTCAGAGGTACCATCTGGAGCGACACAAGCGTGTTCACAGTGGTGAAAAGCCTTACCAGTGTGAGCGCTGCCAGCAGGTAAGAACACTCTTTATAACATGGGTTTTTTAAGGCAAGACAGCACCTATTGTTGATACTGTAGTTAGAAGAATACTGTATGTTGGGAAGATTGAGTTGTTGTTAAAGGGTTAGTTCACTCGAAAATGAAAATTCTGTCATTAGTTACTCACCCTCATGTCGTTCCAAACCCGTAAGACTTTCGTTCATCTTCAGAACACAAATTAAGATATTTTTGATGACAGAATGCTGTCAGATCTGTAGAGCTATAATGCTAACGCTATAGAGGAACGATATGGTTGAATCACTTTCAGAACGATTTTTTTTTTTTCCAGCTGTTGAACGGTAAAACACTGACAGCCAATCAGAATTTTAATTTAAGGGCTCGTGCATTTAAAATGGCAGACGTCATTGCGGAGAAGTTAATTGCCGAGGTCCAAAAAAAGCCACCACTGTTTGACAAGTCAAACCCCATTTTCAAGGATACTTTAAAGAAAATGGATATATGGAAAACAATCGGTCATACCCTCGGAATAAATGGTGAGAAGTATTAACGATGAGATCGTTATGCAAGGCTAGCAAATAGTGTAACATAAAAATTACCTCGGGTATCCAGCGCTAGTTTCGACAACATTGTCCAGCTTCCTTTGAAGTTGCAGCGAAAGAGACCAAGCGTTGTTTTTATTCCACTAGATTGACTTCCTCAGCTAAATTCACTGTTAGATTAGATCAATTAAACTAGCTTTTCACTCGAAACATATAGCATGCTGAGGACATCTGCTGGTTAAAGCCGTGTAAATGCAACAAGAACAGCAAAAACGTATACACACTTTGAAACCACAGCGCATGAGCTTAGAATAAACAGACCGTTATCGTTCCTTGGTGTGGACACAAATACTAGTTATTTTGTTACGTTCTTGGTGTGAACCGGTATTTATGCAGCATGTTTGAGCTTCCAGAAGAGGTTTGCTCTTGTGCGTTATTCAGGTTTGGTTGAGCTTCATCTTATGTTCGCTGATCAATGTTTACATGCAAGTGAAAGCCTAAATTAAATCTGTTCATCATAACAAGCAATCAAGTCTCTTCAGAAAATTTGGATTAAACCGCTCAATTCATATGGATTAGTTTTCTGATCTCTTTATGAATTTTGTGAAGCGTCAAAGTTTCAGTTGCAAAGGCAGTCTATGGAAGGAAATCTGACAGTATTTTGTCATCAAAAAGATCTTAATTTGTGTTTCGAAGATGAACTAAAGTCTCACGGGTTTGGAACGACATGAGGGTGAGTAACTAAAGACAGAATTTACATTTTGGGGTGAGCTAACTCTTGAAGCTCAAGGCTACTCACCGCAAACATATTGTCAAAGAAAATGGTTCAGTGGTCGTTTGTGTTCTCCTTTGTAATCAAAATAAAAAAAGTCCCCTATTGCCTAAAGTACTGCTAGAACCAGACATTATGCAGCTGCAGTGACAGAGAGCATGCATTATTACTTGTTCGTATTTTATGCCTTCATTCAATTTATATAGAATTTTCCCTGTAGAATATAAACTTAGAATGTAAAATGACTTGTTTGCATAATTATATGAGGTAGGTATTTTATACTATTTGAGCATCTGGAACCTTTTTAGTTGAACAGAATTCTCTACTTTAAAGTGACAAACTACCTTGACTTAAAGGTTTAGTTCACCCAAAAATGAAAATTCTGTCATTATTTACTCACCCTCATGTCGTTCCACACCCGTAAGACTTTCGTTCATCTTCTGAACACAGATATTTTTAATGAAATCTGAGAACTTTCTGTCCCTCCATTGACAGCCTATGCAACTACCACTTTCAAGCCCCAGAAAGGTAGTAAAGACATCATTAAAGTAATCCATGTGACTCCAGTGGTTTAACCTCAATTTTATAAAGCGATGCGAGTGCTTTGTTTGCGGGGAAAAAACAAAACAAAACAAAACATAATTTACCAACGCAAGTTCAGGAGAGAACCACGATGCATGTGATGACGTGAGAGCAGACGTTGTTGAGTGAACATGCGTTGGAGATTAATATTTTGAAAAAAAAAGTGGTAAATTATGTTATGGGGAGAAATCGAACTATGGGTCGGACAAAGCAATCAAATCAAGTGTGAAAGCACCCTAAATGAGCTCAAGGAAGAATAATTATTTATGTGAACCAATATAACAAAGTCAAACTTCTCTGTGTTTTTCACTTTAAGAACTTCTCACGGACAGACAGACTTTTGAGACATCGGCGGTTGTGTCAGGGTCGCGGCGTGGCAAAAGTCGAGGCCCAGCCGTGCGCTTTCGCCCAGGAGCCTCCCCCAGCCCCTCCGTCCACGTGGAGTCCCCTTCATCCTGCCCCAGGCCGGCTCGCCGTCTGACACTATACTCTCCAGACAAGCCCTGAGAAGACGGCACACCCAGACCTCTCTCTCAACGCCCCCCGGCACTGCGGCCCCACCTGCTGACAGAGAGATGCGCTACAGAGAGGACGAGGGAGATTCCCGTCTTTTGTTTCTTTATTGAGAAACACACAAGGTTCTCTTTTGATCATTGAGGGTTGTTTTATACTTTTTGGTAATATAATATGGGGTTAGAAAGGGTTTTATGGTACTTTTAAGACGTGAAAAACAAAAAACACACCTAACATGGGAATTTCATGTGACTAACCAAAAAAAAAAAAAAAAAAAAAAAAAAAAAAAAAAAAATGTGCAAAGGTACAACCCATCATCTATCGACTGACACCTATTGATACACACTTTATTTAAGTTCAACAGCATTGTGTGGTTCAAATCAGCATCATATGTGATGTATAGGCCTGCTGTAAAGTGCTAAGGGGTTAGTTCCCTACTGTCCTGAGGACTCAGGTAATGTCCCACTACCATCGCAAGATCCGTTTGTAACACTGTACCCATGTATGACCATGTGGAAATGCACAGTGCGCTTCCATATATTAATTCATTAAGCATTCACAGGCTTTTTCTCAATAATAAATGTTTGATCTGATATTGTAACTATGTAAGAATTTGAAAGATGTGTATATTACTATGTGTAACAGCTGGTTTGTTCTCTATCATTGCCGTGAGCTGGTGGAAATGACACCATTAGCTGAGTTCTGCTCACAGGAAGTGACATCACTCACTTAATGACTGGGCAAATCTCACAGAACCTCTCAAAGCCATGCGTGGGTCATTGGTCCTCAAAATCACAATTGATATTTTGCATAAAGAAAATTAGGTATTTTTTTAGGACCATTAAGTACATTATTTTTATGACAGTTTAATAAATTTTGCTCTAATGCAAAAATATTATTTTAAATATACTTTAAATGTAAATTTAAACTCGTAGTAAATATATTTAAGTGCGTACTGCCTTTATGCAGATTTATTTAATGTTTTGTATTATTATTATTATTCATCAGTAAGTCATTGAGAATTACAGTAAAATGTCACGGTGCAAAACAGTTTATTGGTCCTTTAAATAGTCTTCATTTTCTATATGCTAAATATATATTTTCTGATTTCAGAGTGATATATGGCAGAGAAATGTTCTTGTGAGATTCACTCAAGTATTGACTACTCTGTTAATACATCTACATTACACGTGATGAAAACGTCCAAAAGATCCACGATATTATGTACAGATTTATATGTGCAACATATAATAAGATCTTGTGGCCTTAGGATGTTCA
>RJVU01049641.1:281300-307299 GCA_003731715.1 Anabarilius grahami
TCGTATATATATAAATAATTAGGCCTATATACACACACAGTAGTGGCTAAACATATGAGGAAAATATTTTTTATTTTAAATAAGAGGGACGAACAAAACACTAAACTTGGTTGTTATTTATCTGGCAAAACAGGCAAACTATAGCTACATGTTTTGTTCTACACCCATATATGTATATATAACAACAGAAAAACCAAACTCAGGAAAATCATACTTTGACTACAACATAATCAGGTATTAATATTTAGTTGGTTCTCTTATTTTTGCATGTTCATAATTTCTTTGTTTGACAGCCTGGCCAACAATTATGTCCCACAATTTGGCGTTTCTTTGCGTTATCACAAATAACACAATTGACTCCAAGGACTATGCAATATCCATTAAAAAAGATTTAATACTTAAAAAAAATGTTGAATATTATTAAATATTTGAATAAAAAAAATTATATTTTTTATATATGTGTGTGTAAATAAATTATTTATATATATATATATATATATACACACACACACACACGCATACATACATAAGAGTATTTGCGTTCCAAAGCGCTATAAATCCATTTTGATTCATTTGAGTAAAAATGTGCTTTCTTTACCAAGAAAGTGGCAAGATGAAAACCACTATTTACTGTTTCAACCTTTCACATAGCATCTTTAGGTTATAAAAACATTAAAAATTCAAATCTAGATTTTGATTTTCAAAGGTTTATTATAAAAACGGATTATTTTTCCCCCAAAATGCAATAAATCCATGACACTCTTTTTTTCAAAATGCAATTAATCCATCAATATAAAAGTTATTTTTCAAATTGAAAATACACAACAAAGTTGATACACATATATGACAGCCTCTGAACTTTGTCAATACTAATCTTATATACAGGCATTTGACTAAAAATACATTCAGTCGTCGCTCCCAAAATGAATTCAACGGGTCATCTTGTTAATGCTATAAATTAATTATGTCTCCGTTTGTCATTACCAATTAAAGAGTATCTGGCGCCACCGCACGGGTAAAATAAACACATTTGCCAAGTACATTGGAATTGATTGCAACTACCCAGGGGTGTCGCTATATTGGTGTGACAAAGTAAAATATAGCTGATAAATCCTTGTCTGACAGTGCAGATTTTGACAATCATGTTGTTTTCAGATATTTAAAATCAAAACTAGCAATGCCAGATTCGAGAATTAATCATTCTTGGTCAAACGGCTTTTAAAAACTGCTCATGATTCAGTTTTGGGGAGCGTGACAGAAGTTTGATGCTGTCGTGGAGCAAGCAACAGCCGGCATTTTTCCTCCTCCCGACTCGGGTGCCTCATCTTCTTAATCTCCTCACGTAAATGATTAGATTTCGATGACTTGCGTTTCTTCCCCAGCGCAGAAACCACCACAGGTTCATCAATGCCGTCAAAATCATTAATTTTTCTGTTTTTGTTGATCACAAAGTAGACAAGGGAAAACTAGGATGCCGGGTGTATTCAGAGCGCCGCCATTACTGTTTACAGTGCGTGAAATGGTGTGCTGTGATTGGTTAAGCGGATATATCGCGTTCTGCAGAAAAAGGGGACTGGCGTTTGTCGCGTTTTGGAAAGAAAGGGAGAAAACATGACAAAATAACACGACGGATATCGCATTTTGCGCAAAATTAATAAATGCTGAACGGATACAATACTGAACGGATACAATACTTTTTTTTTTTTTAAATGGCATTTATCGCATTTTGGAACCAAACTCTTCAAATGTAAAATATAATTTTATCCAATTTAAAAAACACTTTACCACTAACAATTTAAAAATTGCCTCTCTTTCGATTGCTCTCATATATAAAAATTCTAGTGAAATTTGTNTTGCGCAAAATTAATAAATGCCTTTTCAATACTGAACAGATACAATACTTTTTTTTTTTTTAAATGGCATTTATCGCATTTTGGAACCAAACTCTTCAAATGTAAAATATAATTTTATCCAATTTAAAAAACACTTTACCACTAACAATTTAAAAATTGCCTCTCTTTCGATTGCTCTCATATATAAAAATTCTAGTGAAATTTGTGGAGTAATAACAATGTGTTTTTGTCTTCTATATGTATTTGAATAATTGCTCTTATGCTGATTTCAGGACTCATCCAAACCCGGCGCTCACTCCACTGTTAAAAAGATTTTTGTGGGCGGAATCAAAGAAGACACGGATGAGGAACACTTGCGCGAATATTTCGGCCAGTTTGGTAAAATTGAAGAGGTGAACATCATGACAGAGAAGAACAGTGATAAGAGGAGGGGCTTCGCCTTCATAACATTTGATGACCATGACTCTGTTGACAGGATTGTCAGTAAGTGACTGCCACTCACGTGTGTGTCAGCAGTTTTTATATATTAATATATTTCTTTTAAAACATTCTAAATTTTTTCTTTTTCACACAGTTCAGAAGTACCATACAGTGAATGGACACAACTGTGAAGTCAGGAAAGCTCTCTCCAGAGAGGAAATGAACAGAGTCTCAATGAATCCACGAGGTGAGAATTACTCGCTGGAAATGGAATGCAGTAAAATATACCTCAATGCAAATAAAATGTACCTCAGAGTCATCCTTTTTTTATTTTAGCTGTTTCGCGTAGCTCTGTGATGTTTTGTTCTGACTAAAAACATCTTTCGTAAAACCCATCTTAGGTGGGCGAGGGGGTGGTGGCGGAAACTTTGGCAGAGGAGGTGGATATGGAGGAGGTACCGTTTTGCATGTTATGTTCTTATTTTTATTTTATAGTTGTAGTGCTCTATAGCAGAGATTCTTGAGCTTTTTTTTGTCCTCAAAAATTACTTTAGTAAACAAAATCGCAGTGAAGAAATTTCCCTTACGGTGATTTTAAGTGGATCAATATTGCGATAATAATCCAAACACACAGAATGAACACTATGGAGAACAACACAAACCACACAATGCATAAACGAGAACCGTCAAGAACACAGAGCTATATAAACGGGTAGAACAAAGGAAAGTAAACTAGACATATGTGAAACTAATACATAACTATAGCATCAAATGAGAACATAATCGGTAACCAATAAAACTGAAACTAATCAGAGCAGGAAAACATGAACTAAAGGAAACACTGCACTTTTCATTCCACTGACTTCCATTCAAACGCATGTGAATGCGTCAGACCGGAAATGCAAGCTCATGCGAAAAGTTGCGCATTTCGCTGCGTTCCAAAGTTCAAGTTTGGTGAACTCTGACCTGCGAATTCGCTTCACGTGAAGACGTGCGACCAGTGGAAGATCGATTCGTCATGGCATGACCTCTTGGCAGAATTAAAAGAATGATATATTTGCAGTAATGTTGAGTAGGTTGTTTGTTTTTATACACCATGACGTCATATATCACGACCGTTGAAGCATCCGATGAAATTTTGCACATTCAAAGTCTAGTGTGACCCCGGCTTAAGGGTCAACAGAACAGAGTCCTGACAATAGGCTTGTTGGGCTATTGTTTGTATAACAGTTCATTCCGATCCTCGAATCTGACTGGATGAGAGGCTTTCTAAGACTGCTGACATTTCACTGCACTGGTTGCCTCTGCGCGTTCTAGACAGGTGTCAGTTACATTGTTACGCCACTAGGTGTAGGCAAGGGACTGTCTTTGAGTGAGTCATTAAACCATTCATTTGAACTAATGTTCAAAAACGCTGATTCATTCATGAATTAATCAAGATGTTGAAATTATTTTAATACCCTTAAACGTTGAAAAGATGGCGCTTTCCTCTTTGAACATGGCAAACTTTTTTATTTTTATTTTTTTCAGAAATATATGACTTGACCTGAATCGCACATGCTCAGTTGAACTCTCTCTCACTCACTGTCTATTTAGGCTTGTTTAGTGCAATTCTATGGAGTCTTTATAAATCGCAATGGTACAAAGAGTCTTTAGTAAGGAGCCAGCTGGTGGAAAAAAATCCTCACTTGATATCATTATTATTTAACATTCAACACGCATGCATGAAGTGTAAAACGAGAAGGACGTAACCTTATGAAAACAGAAAACGTGAACATCGTGGCTGCTTGCATTCCTCTGTGGTTGGCTTTACAATATTACAATATTGTGGTTATCGCGACAACCCTAATTAGTCCTTAATCTTAAAATGTTAAAATTGTACAATTTTGTACTATGCATATTTCATGGAAAAATTGGAGAAGGTTATTCAGGTTGTAAGGACAAATTCCATGGTACACTGACCCATCTGTTTGAGAACTACTGTTCTGTGGTGTTCTTTATGAGTTTTTAATTTTGAAATGTTTTTCATTTGTAGGTGGTTATGGAGGAGGAGGAGGAGGTGGCGGAGGAAGAGGAGGTTACGGTGGAGGTGATGGTGGATATAATGGCTACGGAGGGAATGGTAAATCAATAGGCTTTAAAAAATTAGATTCACGTTACACTTGACAATTAAACAGCGTTTCCATAATAATGTTTGATTTATCTCCCTTCTGTTTATTAGGAGGCTACGGTGGAGGCGGACCTAATTATGGTGGTAACCGTGGTTATGGAGGTGGCAGCGGTGGTGGTGGTGGCGGCTATGGAAACCAGGGTGGAGGCTATGGTGGCGGCGGTGGCGGCTATGATAACTACAACAATGGTGGTGGAGGCAACTTTGGAGGAGGTCAGTTATCTTGTTGTTTTTTTAGGTTTACTCTGCAACTTTATTTTAAGACATAACATTTTAATACTAAGTATATAGTGTAAAAAAAAGTTCTACATAAGGTTCCATGCTGCTTCTGTAGCAAATAAAATTTCAAAGGATCACTGAATTTTCGCAGGCAACTTTGGAGGTGGAGGTGGCGGAGACTACAATGATTTTGGCAACTACAACCAGTCTTCCTCTAACTACGGCCCAATGAAGGGAGGAAACTACGGAGGTGGTGGAAGGAGTGGCGGCGGCGGTGGCCCATATGGTGGTGAGTGAATATTTCAGAGTTGTACATGGTATTATTACATTTATATTTGAATTCAAACTGTTGCATTAACTCCGTGTCTTAACCAGATGCGATAAAATTCCAGCAACAAGCAATTTGTCCGTCTACACCAGACGAGACGCAACTACAGGACATGACAAAATCTGTCAAAAATCACAGCCAATCAGAAGAATTGGTGTGGGCGGAGCACTTTCAGCAAGCGCACTGCACTCGCACATTATCAAATTCATAACTGTTACATTATTTTAGCATTATTAAAAATACATACTGAGTGGCTGAAAACTACTTTGTTATAGAATACACTTGTTTGTTTGTTCTTTTCGTTATTTTCAGTATCTGAGGTGAATTATCCATTGACACTTTGAGTGTGGCTCTAAAGCTCACACTAAATGATAGTCAAACTCACTTTATGTGCTTTATTTAATGTTAAAAGAACTTAACAGTACCTGATATTATCATTGTCATACTTTGTATGTTGTTGTTCCAGCAGGGACGTCGCAGAAATACAAACCATTTCTAAAAGAGAATCCCCTGTCGTTCCTTCCACATTGCCGTTGAGGCTAGTTAAGACCAAAAGTCTGGTTAAAATGTAAAAGATACCTTTTATCATGTGTCGCATGTGGTTAGGACACGGTGTAGGGCTCTTTTGGAAGTTGGGATGTTTTGAAGTTTCAAAAGCAGCAATTATGGAACTATTATGATTGAAATTTTGTCATAGCTCGATCATGCTTCTTTTTATAGGTGGTTATGGAGGAGGCTCCAGTGGTGGTTATGGAGGCAGCTCTGGCGGGCGAAGGTTTTAGACTCCAGGGTAAGGAACTGCCCCGCTTATGGAAAAGGGCTCTGAAGTTAGCCATTAGTTTGTTTTAGCTCATCCAAACATCTCATAAGATGCGTAACCTATGCAAATGTTAGCCCTATTCACTCTTCAATTGGTCGGTAAATGAGTAAAACCATTGAGTTTTCAGTGCAGGGGATCCAGCAGCAAACCTTCAAATCTTGTTAAGCTAAGATCCAGTATCACAAGACGAATGTTGATTTTTGAGTTGCTCTCCAAACCTTCTGGCTGCAGCACATGCAAACCCATCCTCATTGTCCTAACCATGCAGTCTTAGCTGACCTGAAGGTTTGCTTCTGTGCTACTACTACTCATTCCCCTCCAGTTCAGCTCTTGATAACGACAAAGCAAGGTTGCAAAGTGTAACTGAATTTATGTTCCGTATTGTCCAACAGGCCACAGTACTTAGAGGAGAGCCAGAGAGAGATGACAGGGAAAGGAGAGAAGCAAGCAGGTTTACACCTAGATCTGCCCAGCCAAGCAGCGTGGTGGCGATTTTAACGTCTGCCACGCGAAGAGAACGTGTTCAATAGGGGAGGAAAATCATGTGGGAACGGGGTTGGGGGTCTTGAAGTTGTAAAAAAAAAAAAGAAAAAAAAGGAACGTTTCAAAAGTACTCTTGTCCTGGAAGACATTTACTAGTTTGTAGTTTTCCCTTTTTTTGTCTGTGAAGTGCAAAAGCATTCCAATGAGGTTTTATGCAGGGTTTAATTGTTGTGTTGGCTTTTCTCTTGAACCAGTAGGGTGTCTGTCTTTTGCTTTTCTTTCTTTTTCTTTTTTTTAAATGTAAACAGTCACCAATCAAGATTAAATAAACCGCTCCAGTTTTTTTATTTAATTGCATTCGTCAGTGTTTTGATTTGGTAAATGATGTTCTTCAGTACTCGCCCAGTTGCATGATTGTGTTTCACGCAACAGACCCTCAGCGTATTCTGATGCCGTTGGGTATCTCTGTCTTTTGTAGCTTTACCCTAAAGACACATTGAAAACTATAAGCCTTGGTTGCTGCCCAATTAATGTAATGTTGGTCCGTTTCAACTTCCATGTGAAATGGCAGTAATCAGATTGCATTAACAAATTTAGCTTCAGCTAAATCTTAATCAGCTTGCTCATTTACTTTTATAATTGGGCCTAGCACACGTTCTAGTGTTTTTGTATTGTGCAACATGGGGGTAGCACGTAGTTCATCTTTTGGACAAATGATGCTTCTTTGTTTGAGTTCCTGTGGTGAATGAAATCCATAAGAGGATTTTTAGCAACTCTGAATTGCCACCTGAAGGCAATCTCGCACGTAAACGGTCAGAAGTGCCAGCAAAGGAGGAAGGAGCCAGCTTAAAGGCTAGCCAAAGAGAAGAGACTGTTGAGAAGCGCTCCGTCGAAGAGAGGCTAGCCATTGGGATGAGCCAGCTGAGAGGCTAGCTTATTGGGATCGCCAGCAGTCTTATTGAGAACAGATGATTGCTGTTGTAAGACTAGCGAGAAACAGCTACCAAAGTAAGGTGTTTAACATGCCAGACTGGTAGGTAAGAGGAGAATTTTAGTTTTCTTTCATGTGAATTATTTGTGCTCATCAAAATGAGGTAACAGTGTAAAGATTTTGTTGCTTGGTTGTTTTCGTGGTTGTGGTGAAAACATGACTGCCGAACTATCACAGTGACCACATTTCCAACTGTGTCTTAAGTAACGTTCGGTACCTAAATTTTATGTTTTAAAAGTAGTCTTTTGTGTCAGTGGTGCATGAGACACTTATGACTTCAATCTTTCTGTGCTTGGCTACATGTCTTTTTGTTTTTCTCCTTGTTTTGGTTCTAAGTCGGTTCATTCTTTTTCCAGGGATATAAACTGGTGGATTTTAAACCTGTGACAGTTACAGCAAATACAAATGGCTGGTGATCTTGGAAGGTGAGTTCATTTCATTAGATTTATCTTTTCTTTTTCTTTTTGGTTCGTTATCAAAAGTTGGTTGCCAAATGATCATTTTCTTTACTTCTAGGGTAATTAAAGACTGTCGCAAACACCTAAAACAGCAACTGCACAATCATTTTAATTCATTCCTATTATGCTGTTTTACCCACGTTTGCAGATGGACAGACTATTTGAAACGGTAAGCTATCTTACAACTCCGTTTGTGTGCTGCAAGTATTTATTCTAAATATGTATGTTAAAATTATTTTGTGTGGGAATTTTCTGTTGTTACAGTATACATGCATCTGAATGCTTAATGCCAGCCAATAACAAGTGAATCATTTAGTTTAAGCATGCTATTTGTGTTAAAGTTTTTCTCTTCTTTTCCCCCTTAGGTTATCAAATCATGGAACCAAACAATGGCTGCAGGACAGCATTAGAAACATTTTAATTTTTTTTTAAATGTTATTTTAAATTTGTGCTTTTTTTTTTTACTCTTTTAATAAAAGTTAACATTATGGTGTGGAATGTTGAATTTATTAATGCAGTGTTATAAAGGAGGGCTTCACACCTAATTATATTTCGCCATGTCTGCTATCAAATGAGATTTAAAGCATAACATGGGCCATAGAAAAATGACTCAACAATGTCGTTCACCCTATCCGATATGGTCCAGTGATAAGGGATAGGGGTTATGTGATAAGGGTCATGTCAACAGATCAGATGAGTTGTCTGAGAAATGTGAACAATATTATACATTTTGAATAAAAAAATAAATATGAATTGTTTCAAATCAAACAGATTCTTGGAAGAAATTCAAAACAAGAACAATATAATAGTATTTCCTGCGTTTGGATTCAAAGCTCAACTTCATTAGTTAAATCACTGGCACAACTTACTTTGAAGCATTTATAACCTCTGCCATATTCGAGAAGCTTTGTTTAATTCATGGCTAATCTCTAGCCAACTGTTTTATGCATGTAGAACTGAATATTAAAGAACCAATTTTACTTTCCATGTTAAAAAAAATTAACATATAGGTTCCTTATATTAGGCTACTTGTTACTTTCTTGGGTAAGTACACTGTAAGTGGACATACTGTAAAATAATACACAACCCATTTATCAATCATGGACACGGCTGTACGTGAAATTGTGTGGGTTGCTAGCTAGATTGTTAAAGTGAATGTCAAAATTATGGATCATCATTATTAATGAGATTTTTTTTAGACTCTACAGGTAATGCAGCACATAGCTATTCTCATCGACTCAACATTTTACTAAGGGGGAATGATGATGGTAACAGGATATAACGAGAACCCATATAGAATAAAGACGAAACTTTTGTTTTAATGTTGATATTTGCTGTAAGAAGCTTTATGGATTCTGGAAGGACAATATATGTTAGGCTATACATGGCATAAGCTCTATACCAGGAGAGGTGGAAGTAAGTAGAGAAGATTCTCATTTATTGCTCGGGTCATTAACGCAAGAATGCCACCATGGTGGTCTGGCAAGAGGCCTCCAAAGCCATTCCTATTTCTCCCCTGATGGGTGAGAAATTAGACAAAATCTAGATGGGGCAAAACAGCTGCCCGGACAGCCACATTTTCAGCAGGATGAATGAATGTGGTTTTTCATTCCTCCCGGTTTTTCCATATGGTTTGTGTTTCTGTCTAGCCCTCCACATTATGCTGAAATGAGACCTGATTCTTCATCTGGGAATTAGAAACCTGACTACATTAAACAATTTAACAAAATAACAGACAAGCTTGTTAGGCTATATGGTATGTTATTATAGTAAACAGAACAACTCTTTGTGGTTTCTATTCAACTCAACAGCGCTTTTCTCTAAGGTCTTTTTGGCAGTTGTAGAGTAGCCTATAGTTCTGTAAAATTGGGCCTTCATTATTTAGTTTTAACCATGGTTTTTGCCATTTATGTTATCCATAATTTAAATCCAACTGGAAATTTCCATAGCTGCAAGCAATGGTTGGTAGATGCTAGATTCAGTAAATTGTTTTTGACAATTCATAAAAGGTTTATTCTTCAAATGTCTAGAATGTTAAAGTGACAATATAATTTACCCATATAGCCAGATGTCTGCTTTAGAATGTTGGAGCATTTAGGCTGCTGTCACTTTAAGAGCTGCACAAAACCAACATACTGTTACACAAGCATTTTATTTCTCAGCTGTTTACATTCATTTCCTACGTTTACAAAGAAAACTCACCTAGATGACCATTTTGATATAATTTTGTGAATTGGAAGAAGCGAAACACAACTCCATTCATCTGTCTGAGGCGCTTCTATCCGGGTGCGCGCTATGGATGTATGCAAACTTCTCACACTATGTTTACATGCACACTTTTCGCTTCAATCTGAATTAATTCCAATTGATGAATCCAAACGTAGTGTTTACATGAATGCTAAATAAAGTGATCGGGTTGATGTGTGCGTTTGTGTCACAAGCTTCAAATCAGAATAGATTTTTTGACATGCGCACACTGCACGAATGTACAGAGTTTCCAGTTGTTTATGCATAATAACCATTCTCCTACATTCGTTTTTTATTTGTTTTAAACAGCACTTATATTTACCCATTTCTGGTCATAATTTGGAGACAATGAGCATATGAACAGATGTGCCGTGCTGCTTATCATGCAGAAATAATGCCGCTCTCAATCGGATTAGAATTGGAATAAACCACCCCTTCCAATACGACCGAAATTTCATTCGGATCAAGCTTAATCAGATCGTTCACATGAAGGCTTTTCAGTCTGATTGAGATGTCAATCCGATTACTAACAAATTATTTGGTTGCATGTAAAAGATGAGTAGAATTCGTTCTCTTTTGTCAAGTCAAGTCACCTTTATTTATATAGCGCTTTTTACAATGCAGATTGTGTCAAAGCAGCTTTACAGTGATAACTGCTATATAATTTTGGCTGCACAGCAGCTCTTAAAGAGTGGTGTCAGTGCAGGCTGATCAAAGCACTGTTGAATATCAAATGTCAAGTCAAGTGTCCCCAACTAAGCAAGCCAAAGGCGACAGTGGCAAGGAACCCAAACTCCAACAGGTGACATTAGGTGGCAAACAGGTGTTAAAATGGAGAAAAAACCTAGGGAGAAACCAGGCTTAGTCGGGGGGCCAGTTCTCCTCTGGCGAACAGTGCTTTGTTACGATTCAGGTAGCTATCATAAGTCCGATAGGACTGCAACATTCAAATTGTTTTCTTGCACTTGTATATTTAAATTCGCAAAGCTTAAAACCACATGCAAAGGATAAACTTTCGTGAAGGCCATGGCACTGGCCCAATGCACTACCAATGGTGATTAAATCGAACGATCGCTTAGCTCGGATCACATCAAACTGTGCAAATTATAATTATTGTTATACTTTGTTCTCAAATCAATAATCTTAACAACATCAGCATTGCGTGACTATGTGTGTATTTAGTGTGTATTAGTGTTACTTGTAGATTTCAATTTCTGTAGCCACAAAGTCTTTTGCTTTCTGACTTCGGGTGAATCTCCAGTTGTCACTGATGATTGTCATTTGGATCTTTCTGGATTACAATCCGCCATCAAAATGATAAGTTTAATTGTTGCAGCTGCTGTGAGAAAAGGCTATAAATGATCGGTCATCTGCAGCATCCTCACATGATATATAGTCTACTAGCATGGACTCCTTCTTCATGTAAACAGACGTGACGTAATGACGCAAAAATGAATTTCCCGCAGAAACCCACCAGTACCACTCGGATTATAAAACATTATTACAAGCTTACCGTTGTGAATCGGGCTAATGTAAGGAGATAACACTGGCTGGTTATACTTGCTCAAAAATTTATTTTGGATAATTTTCAACCACAAAGTTACGGACTGCAGCTTTAATTATTTTACCCAGAGGAAAAAATGTTGGATTATGCAACAGACATTATACAGCTCAGTGTATTCACGCATTTAATTAATGAACCACCGGTTTGTTATATCAGCCTTTTTTATGCTGTAGCCGATATTCTGATGGTTGTAAATCAATCAAAAACCAGATGATAAATTTCGCCTGCCGATAGATCAGTAGACCTAGTTTATGCTGTTCTACAAGGCCAATCAGTTAGCTTACACTGCGTTCCAAATTATTATGCAAGTGACATATCAGTAAGATTTCAGTACAATAAACATTCAGATTTTAGTTTTTCTAAGAAAATGTTTGTTTATTTGTCCATGTCAAAATAATTTGCCAGATCTATGAAAACCCTACTTAGAGGTTGTTCCACATTATTAAGCAAGTCACAGTTCTCATGCAATATGGGGAGAAAGAAAGATCTTTCTGAAGATGAAAAGCATGAAATGGTGCAATGTTGTGCAAAAGGCATGAAAACAACTAATATTGTGAGAAACTGAATGGAAATTATCAAATTATCATAAGATTTTTTAGTGATTTAGAGCACAGCAGAACTCGGTCAGATAAAGGCTTTTTAATTAAAGTTCCTGTCAAAAAAATGAATTGTTTTAAAATGGCAGCTATAAAAAAAGCCAGTGTTGAGCAGAAAACAGGTATTTGAAGCTGCGGGTGTCTCTGGAGTCTCAAGAAGCTCTCCATGCAGGCTGGCAGTTGTGCATAAAGATGCATTTTAGCCACTCTAAACCAAAGCTCACAAAGAGAAACATTTACAGTGGGTTTAGAAATACATGAAGACTCATTTTTAAATAGTTTTATTCACTGACTAATGCCGTACTACAATGGATGGTCTAAATGGATGGATTTCTGGATGGTTGGTGAATGGCCACCACGTTCCAACAAGACTGTGACATCAGCAAAGAGCTGGCGGGTGATGATTTGGGCTGGAATATTGGAAGTGAGATGTAAGGTCCCTTTAGGGTCTCTGAGGGTATTAAAATGACTTTTGCAGGATATGTGGAGTTCATAACTGGCCATTTTCAGTTATGGTATAAAAAGGAGGGATACACTATCCCATGCTGCAAAAAAACACCACAGCAAAAAAACTGTTTGAAAATGTATTTCTAAACCCACTGTAAATGTTTCTCTTTGTGAGGTTTGGTTAGTGGTGGCTGAAATGCATCTTTACGCACAACTGCCAGCCTGCATAGGGAGGTACTTGAGAGTCCAGAGACACCAGCAGCTTCAAATACCTGTTTGCTGCTCAACACTGGCTTTTGTATAGCTGCCCTTTTAATACAATTAATTTTTTTGACAGGAACTTTCCTTAATAAACCTTTTTCAACCTTTATCTGACCGAGTTCTGCTGTGCTCTATATCACTCACAAATCGTATGATAATTTGATAATCTCCAATCAGTTTCACACAATATTAGTTGTTTTCATGCCTTTTGCACAGCATTGGACCATTTCATGCTTTTGATCTTCAGAAAGATCTTTCTTCCTCCCCATATTGCATGAGAACTGTGACTTGCTTAATAATGTGGAACAATCTCTAAGAAGGGTTTTCATAGATCTGACAAATTATTTTGTCTGAGATTGATACCAGTTATCTAAAAATACATGGATAAATAAACATTTTCTTAGAAAAACTAAAATCTGAATGTTTATTGTACTGAAATCTTACTGATATGTCACTTGCATAATAATTTGGAACGCAGTGTAATTATAAGCAAATAATCTAGATTTTAAAAAAAATCTAAAAATCAAAATATATGCTCAAATATATATTGTTGTATTTTGGTTGAATTTGACATTCAATTTCTGAAAACAAAATAAAACGTCCTGAAAACAAACAAAAAAACCTCTTTAACACTCTTTTGTTTGTTCTAGTTCTCTAAACCAAGAGAAAGTATGCAATGTTATGTGTCCAGTGTAATGATGGGAGTGGATGTTTCTGTTTGTGTGTATAAATGTGTGGCAGATGTGTTGGCATGGTGACGGGAAGAGCAGCTGGCCCCAAACAGCCGCTCCATCTGTTTCCTGTTTGAAGTGGACAGAGTCTGTCAGTGTCACCACAGGCAGCCTGGGGTGTGACTATATAAAATGAAAAGGAATATGATGTGGCCAGGACAATGAGGGAAACATGCAGAAACTGGGAAAAAAGACAGAGAGGTGAATTCATATCAGGTAAAAAGACTGAGATTTAAATGTTTTTCTGTAGCTCAGTGGTTAGAGCAATGCCAAGGTCATGGGTTCGATCCCAGGGATTGCACATACTCAGATACAAATGTATAGTATAATGCAATGTAAGTCGCTTTGGATAAAAGCGTCTGCCAAATGCATAAATGTAAATGTGATTTCAAAGAAAGAACAGAATTTGAGCAGACAGGGAGATTAAATGGCATATATGTTGTGTTTGTGATGCATGTGATTGAGACATAAGAGTGAATATTTTCAGCAAGAGGTACCAATATAGGCCCATTATACTTTTGTATTATTTATTATACTTTCAGACACAATTTAGTGTGTTGCTGGGGTTCGACACAGCAAAACTTCACAGAGTGAAGACTAATGGCTGAGAAAAATCTTCAAGAGGGAATTGTGGATTGTTCATTAATCTTTCCCTGGCACTTTTTTTTCTACAGTTTACTTACACTTTCACAAAGTACAGAAGAAACAATGATCTCACATTTTGTTAAAGCCTCTAAAAATAGCATAGCATTTTTATTGGAGGCAAAAATGCCACCCAAAATACTAAAATCACACATTATTACGTGCACACGGTGGCGCCCGAGATCTTTAAAATGCTTATGGAGAATATACATATAAATGCTAAAGATAAGCACTATTATTATCTTGTTTTATATTACATTTCAGATTTCTACTGTGGCATTGTAAATGTTCTGTATCAATCTTTGGCTAATATCTCAGTCAACAAACTTGATCAGAGCAAAGTCGGTTTGGGGAACAGATGTTACTTTACCACTCGTATGAGTTACAACAGTGTCCTGCAGCAAGAGGAGCCTGTGTTTTCTGATTCATCCGACAGCAGTGGGGAGTGTGGGATTGCACACTGACTTCATTTATCTGTCAGCCTCAGTTACTACAGGTACACACACATGAACAATTTTTCAAAGAACTGTAGTCCGGTGAACTTAATATTTTGCTTATTATTAGAACTAGCAGGTGCTTGACATCTTCACACATAGTCTGACAAGCTTCTGCAGTTACAAGTGAGTGAGAAGATTTCTGGGTTGTCATACAGACTCTTTCTTGACTTTAGTCCTACAACAAAACTGCAATATGTTATATATAAAAAGCAATACAGGCTTATATCATACCATATATAGGATTTATATAGAAATAATAATTAAAAAAAACATTCTTTTAGATATTTAATAATACATAAATGCTATAGGTTAAAATGTGAACAATGAGATTTGATAAAATAAAGCCAAACAGATTTTAGAAAATGCTTTTGTTTCTGTCATTTTTTCCTGAAACATTTCATTTTCCATCATGAGGATTGTGAAATTGCATTTCTGGTTTGCACCTAACTTTTAATTTACTTGTGTGTCACTTTGTTTAAAAGTGTTTGCTAAATGAATCTTTATTCTACATAATTGGTTCAAAGTCAGAGTTGGAAATGTCTTGAAAAAAATGTCTTTTACCACAAATGTTGTATGTATGCAAATTGTATAAAATCCAAGGTACACATTTCTAGTAACTGTGCAGTTAATTCTCATATTGTATTTTCAGAAAATTTTTGAATATTTTTCCTCTCCCCAAATTCGTCACTACCGAAACACAATAATAAATAACTTAATAAGAAGGCTTACATTGACCTATTAAGAGTTTGTTTACATCTACCTTGTAAATATATATTTTTCCTATTTTTAAAAAATAGTTTTCACAGGTGAATCAATAACAAGTGTAATTTATGAGATTTGTTGTATTTTGAATCCAATCTTTCTTTGTAATAGGCATAAAGTTTATCATACTGATTTTAAAGTGAAGGATTCATTAGTTTGAATATACATTGAACCAAACACTATAATAACATCTTAGTTGATCATTCAATATACTTGATTTTTCATGACTGCACTTTTTTGGTAATGACAGTAATGTGTTGGTAGCGACCATATCACATTACAGAATTTTAACTCACATACCAAAACACTAATGATTTGCATAATAAAACATACAAAAATTCTAATGATTTGCATAGTTGTACTAAAATTTAGTTTATTTCCCACAAATAAATGACTATGTGTTCCCTTTTGTCCCTACCAAAACAATTATGTCACTACCGAAAAAATCCTTAATATATACGCCAAAATGAGTTTTGCCGTGCATATGATACGCTCTTTATGGCGTCTATATAACATCTTGGGTAGGAGTAGTGGTGTGGAGTTCGTGCGTATAATACGCCATATACATTCCACGAGATTACACACTCGAATTATTGATACACAGGAATATTTCCTGATCAAACATGTAGAAGTGTGTTAAAATCAGTCTCAGCCGATGGACTCAACACTGTTTTGGTAGTGACGTGAAAATGTGGGACACATTTTTTTTACATAAAGTTTCTTGATTTAAAAATAAAATATAAAATAAAGATGTATTTTTAACTTCACTTTTAAAAAAAATCTAAAATATATATTTTTAAAAACAACATAGGAAAAAATTGCAAAAATTATTTCACAAGTTGAAATGAAGGGGTTAGGGTTCGGGACAGCCACCTCCCAATTGAAAGTACCCAATAAATTATGATTTTATATATATTAATCTTACTGATATTTTAAATATTATTGTGGGATTCAATTGATAACAGAAGGATCTTAGTAAACATCTAAAATTCGAATACTTAAATGCTTTTTAAATGTGATTTTTTTGGTTGTGGGACAGCAGTTTGCACCAATTCTGTAGAATGGCCCATATATTACATTTTTTTAAGAACGTCTGTGTGCAAATAGTGAGGTCAAACACCTCCAGACGTTCTTTAAAGCATTGCTATGGGATTTTCTCACCAACTTTCTTGTACATTGTAGACAGAAATCAAATTGTTTGCACATTCTTTCACCCAGCAGTTCATCTGTGGCCCGTTTTCTAAGGACTACAGAAACACACTGACAAATTCACTTAGCATCACTATGCATGCCTCTCTGTGCCTCTTTGAGACGTGTTGTCATTGCCTCACAGAGCACTCTGTGGATATGAATATTGATTTACAGGCCCCAGTGTTCATGTAAGCGATACTGGTCCAAATTAAGCTCTTGTCGCTGTGGAGCTTATTTATGAGCCGTTCAGTCGGCTGGTTATGCGCTGAACTAAATTTGGTGGATTGAAGTACTAACTTTCTACTTAGTCCTCTACTCATCTCCGATTTTATGACGCCTTTGTGAACGTCTGTGGGTATATGTGACATGGCCAGTGTACAGTATGCATATTATTGTAAAGTCCACCTCTTAATGTGTGTGATCATAGCAAGAATATCAAGCACGGTTATCAGTTTTAATGCACTTCAGGAAATCTAAGATTAAAACTGTTTATTTAAACACACTTCTTAACATGCAAGGGCTTTGAATGTCCTGTGTCTTACCGACTGACAGATTTATGACGCCACATTTACACACAGGCCCTTCTGTGATGCTGCGGATATTGCTTGCGTTTATGTGTTTGCATTCACACGAATGTAAATGTTCTGATATATTGAACTCTTGTTTGTACATTTGCACAATATGTCATGCTTGGCTGCAGTAATATTTGCATGACGCAGGAGATTCAGAGAAACAAATCGTATTTAATAATACATCCAAGGAGAAACTCATAGAATGCAACCATATTAAAACATAGACAACACCAGACAAAGAACTGAATGAACTGAAGGTTTATGAGGGAGGATAATCAACAGAACAGGGAACACAACTATGGATACTAACAATGACACGGAACTCAGGCAAACAGGAACAGAACCAAAACCAAACTAAAACACAAAGAAACTAAACATAACCCTAATAAAACTATGTATTATTTTCTTTTGTAAGCCATGTAAGTTGAAATGAAATAGCTTATTTATTAAATTTAATATGGTTATCTACAAGTTATATTTCAACTCGTACTTTTAAATATCCTTTAAATAAAACAGGAAGTCTAAGAAAATCCTTCTGTTGAATGCATATTTCCAAAACACACCCATAACTGTATATGTTCTTTTAATGACATTCCATCATATTCTGTTCTAACATAAAAAGATAATTTACTAGAAGACGATGAATAAGCATTTATAGGTTTGTTTTCTTTTCTGGTCAAGGATCATTTTAGATGCTGCATGAAGATCGTGAAAACGAATGAGGGAAAACAAAAGACGTATGAAAATAATCAGTGTATTTGATAAGTTTGTTTAGGCCACAACTGATCATGTGACTCTTGACGGTCAGATGAGGTCTGTCAGCAGGCCAGAACTTCATGATGTGCCTCTTCTGGTCAACAGCCACACCAGTAAGGAGCGTCAAAGCATTTATTTCATGAAAGAAGCCTCATCCACAAAAGAGAAAGATGAGGAGGAGGTACTGAACCGATGCTTTATATGAGCTGCCTCTGATAACAGTATCTATCCTGAAATCCTTGATATCAACCAACAAACTGAAACATACCAAAAGTGCCATAATAGGGTAAAAGCGGAACAACAATAACCCCCATTTTAGCAATAAATATATACAATATAGGCTATTTTTCCCTATAGCAGCAGACGAAAACAACCCAGAAACAACACAATTCTTTTCTGCTTATGCACTCTAAAAATTGCTGGGTTAAAAACAACCCAAGTTGGGTTGAAAATGGACAAACCCAGTGGCTGGGTTAAATGTTTGCCCAACCTGCTGGGTAGTTTTATTTAACCCAAATATTGTTTAAAAATTACTGTATTTCTTGCTTAAAATGAACCCAAAATATGTTGGAAATTAACATTTATTAATATGTTTAATAAACAAACATTTATTAATACTTTTTTGAATAATATTTGAACAATAAACATTTATTAAATTGCTTATTAATAAATGCTCATCTTTTTGATTATTATTGTTGCCTCTAGTAATTATGAGTCTGATTTTTAATTTCTAACCTATTTTGAGTTCATTTTAAGCCAGACATATAGTAATTTGTAAACAATTGTTGGGTTAAATAAAACTACCCAGCAGGTTGGGCAAACATTTAACCCAACTGCTGGGTCTGTCCATTTTCGACCCAACTTGGGTTGTTTTTAACCCAGCATTTTTTAGAGTGTGGCTGAGTCAGAACAAGAGTTATATATAGTTCTATATCTACAGCTGCATATGCATCATTTCATGCTGTATAATATTTGATTATACTTTGTACAATTGGAATAATTATGAACTTTGTTGGGTTTCTAATCCATCCTAATTTTTGAAGTTACTGTAATCCACTGTGTGTGTGTGATTACTTTTGTAATATTATTAAATGGGTATTTTTTTAAATACCAATGTAAATCTTGTTGTAAGTGTAATGCATCATCATTATATATTTCTAATTTAATATTAATTGCATTATAATTATTCATATCCATTGGCTTTATGGCAGTGTAATGCAATTGAATTAGTTATTATAAATGAAATGACTGTTCTTGTTCTTGTCATTGTCTGTTTGGCTTCATGTTTATAGTAAAAACGTTTTGCAGTCAACCACAAGGTGACGCTGTTGAGCTACTTGTACATGATTTTTTAAATATAATTACACTATGGGTTCAAATGTACTATAAGTAGTATCTAAATAATTTTTTTAAATACAGAGATAGTATATTAAAAGCACATTTTAGTTCATATATTTAATGGTGTCTCAAAATAGCACAGTTGAGTACACTTAGATGTTCTTAAGATTATCTTAAGAAGTACTAAAGAAGAATTTTTAGTATATTAAGTACAAAATTAGTGCACGAAAATAGAGCACTTTAAGTTCATTATAGATATGGCTAACGAATATCTCTTTTAACTGTCATTTAAGGAAGAGAAGAACACAGGGAACAAATCCAAAACAGTAACAGATGAAAATAAGGATGAATTTAAAGGTAGCCTATGTAAGTTGTTTTGTTCAAAATTAACTAAATTTAAGATTTTTTAATGGTTTAAAAGAAGTCTCTTCTGCTCACCAAGCCTGCATTTATTTGATTAAAAATACAAACAAAAACAGTAATATTGTGAAATATTATTCCAATTTAAAACAGCTGTTTTCTATGTCAATATACAGTAAAGTGTAATTTATTCCTGTGATCAAAGCTGAATTTTCAGCATCATTACTCCAGTCTTCAGTGTCACATGATCCTTCAGAAATCAATCTAATATGATGATTTGATGCTCAAGAAACATTCATTATTATTATCAATGTTGAAAACAGTTGTGTACAAATTTTTTTCAAAATTCTTCGATGAATAGAAAGTTCAAAAGAACAGCATTTATTTAAAATAGAATATTTTCTAACATTATAATTGTCTTTACTGTAACTTTTGATCAGTTTAACTCATCCTTGATGAATAAAAGTATTGATTAATTTTATTTCTATCCCCCAAAAATAAAATTAAAATTCTTACTGACCCCAAACTTTTGAACGTTAGTGTTTAACGTTACAAAAGATTTAGATTTCAGACAAGTGCTGTTCTTTTGAACTTTCTATTCATCATAGCATCATGAAATAAAAATGTATTCAACATTGATAATAATCATAAATGTTTCTTGAGCATCAAATCATCATATTAGATTGATTTCTGAAGGATCATGTGACACTGAAGACTGAAGTAATGATGCTGAAAATGCAGCTTTGATCACAGGAATAAATTACACTTTACTGTATATTGACATAGAAAACAGCTGTTTTAAATTGGAATAATATTTCACAATATTACTGTTCTTGTTTGTATTTTTAATCAAATAAATGCAGGCTTGGTGAGCAGAAGATACTTCTTTTAAAACATTAAAAAATCTTACTCACCCCAAACTTGAACGGTAGTGTATATTATGCTTACATAGCTATACTTTCACGTGAAAAGCAGCAACAATAGCCAAGAATAATGTCATGCATAACGAATCATGGCTGAACATTAGACTCGTTTTGTCTATTTCTCACGCTTGACACACTGATTGCAGCTGCTGTCTCTTTTAAACTATTTTTGGACAGATTTATTGCCATGTGTGGATCGTTTAGTGGCTGCTGATTCCATTAAAGGCTATAGGTTCCTTGTTTTTGCTCATGTAAGTGTTACATTTAGACAAGACAGAAGTGCAAACAATATCAGACTTTGAGAAAATACAAAAAGCTTATTTTTCGGAAAACCAAAGTGTGAATCCTGTGACTTTACTTCCCCATAAAGCTTGAGTGGATCTAGATTAGGCCACGGACTATTGATTCCTGACAATTCCCTTGATTCTCTTCTAACACGGCATAATAATCAGAATTTGTGTGGGCTTGTTTACATTGAAAATGTGACATTTAAAATCATTAGGCAAGTTTATTGTTGCCAAATCAGATTGAGAGGCCATTCAACTCAATAACGGACATTATGAAGTGGCAACATGGGACTTTAGAGTGTCACATTGATTTCAGAGGAGCACAGATGCTTTTAAACAGCTGGAAACATGAAACATATGCACTAATAAGAATTTATATCCTCGAAACACACCAAACAGTTTTGTTACACAGTGGGTTTCAGAACTGACACAGTTTGCACCAGCGTCCTGCTTCTTTTGTGTATTACAGCATTTGTGTACAAGTTAGAATTGTGATATAAAAAGTCACAATTACCTTTTTTTTTTTTTATTCTGTGGCAGAAACAAGCTTCCATCGGTCTTTAAGTTGACCCTGAGCACTGAAGCTGCTTCTCGTTCTTAAGAAAAATGCTGCACATTCTTTGTTTTTCAAGCATTTTCTGCTCATTTAAGCTCTTTCTTACAGTGGCATCGATGCTTAAGAAGGCGACACAATATACTAAGAACCAAAAGGATGTAAAACATTTTATTTAATCAGGAGGATTGGTGTAAATTGTTAATATGTTATCTTGTGGGAAATAGCTTCTGAAGACAAAATGCATGCAGCATATTCACAAAAAGCACACATGCACAAACAGTTCACTCAAAGTAAAGCAAGCTTGCAGGGATGTCGGACTGTGGTGTGGCTGTGGAGGATCTGATCAATGAGCTCTTACTGCAAGCTCTGTATTACTGAGTTCACACAGAGGGGAAGGTTATTCGTCAGAGGAGAAGAGAAGAGACAAGAAAAGATGAGAAGATGTGCTACATTCTTAAAAATAAAGGTTCCAAAAGGAGGTTTTCATAGAGATGCAGTAGAAGAACCAATTTTGGTTCCTCAAAGAACCTTTCTGTGAAGAGTTCCTAAAAGAACCATTTTCTTAGTGTGGAGATTTTAAGAACCTTTTTGCATAAAGACCTTTTGTGGAAGGGAAAGATTCTGTTAAAGGTTGTTCATGGAACCATAAATGCCAGTATAGAACCTTTTTTTAAGAGTGTAGAGGGCAAAATAAACCACAAAAAAAGATGAAAACAATAGAGAAAGAAACTCATGAAAGGCCAACGATGATCAGAAGAAAGAGAAAGTGAGAGCGCATCAACTCCAAATGAAAGGAAAAACACTCTAAGAAGAGTTTAATTTCAAAGAAGAGCAGATGCTTAATGTGAAAGACATCACAATGAAGAATACGAGAGAGCAGAGAGGAAATACACACAACTACACTGTGTAAAAAGAGAGAGAGAGACAGAAAAAATGGTCAATTGTTGAGACTATAGAATGAAAAATATGAGTTACAAAGAGAAGCAGCATTAACCAATGATACACACAAAGATGAAAACAGCAGAGGAAAGGGATGGATCTAAGTAGAAAGAGATGGAAGAAAGGAGAGAGTGTAGATTAGTGTTTAAATAACCCCCGGAGGGAGTTTTCTGTCTTGTCTCTCTGCGTTGGTACTGAAGCACATCTGAGATATCAGACATCTGCTGTATTCAGAGAGAGGGTTTCATATGTGACTTACTATAGGTATAATCAACAGGACATTATTTGATAGATTTAACTCTGTTTAGTGTGTAATGCAACAATTTAAAAAAAGGTTTGCTTTTCTTCTGTCAGTGTCTCCATATCCACGTTCACTATCAGTACATTTTAATTGGTTATATAGAGAATGTACAGAAACAACAATGATATATACACCATGTGCAGAATTATTGATTCTCTGATCATATTTTTTCCCAAGCACATTTTACCAATTCCAAACCACATCAATTTTAGTAACTACTATTCATTTTGTATTTAATCATTTATAAGTGATATATAATTGTTCATGAAGGCTGTATATGAAAAATGCCTTATATTCAGGTGTGCAGAATTATTAAGCAGGTTTTCTTTTACAGGCAAAATGAGACAAAAAAGAAATTTAACTCAGACTGAAAAGTCAAAAATGATTAAATGCTCATGAGAAGGATGCAATACTAATGCAATACTAGAAATTGGAAAGTTAAAGCATGACCAGTGGACAGCAAAATGCTCATTGGGTCAGCGGGGTCATTTTTAGTCCATCTCCTATTCCGATAAGTCTGTCTTGCAGAGATGGACTAAAAATGATCTTCCAAAACTTACTGCCAGATTCTGGAAGATAAATTCTTCAAGCAGTGGTACAAGAGGATGTGGTGCTGGTCCTTCAGGAGTCACTCTCAATCTGTCTGTCTATAAAGCCTATAAAATATGCCTGGAAAAAAAATATGATCAGAAAATCAACTTGCGTAATAATTCTGCACGTGGGAAACACACAGTACAATGAAATTCTACATTGTGCTTCATTAAAATAGCATGCTTTCACATATGTATTTTCTTCTTAAAAGTACTGCATCTAAATCTTCTACACTCTAAAAAATGCTGGCTTAAAAACAACCCAAGTTGGGTTGAAAATGGACAAACCCAGCGATTGGGTTGTTTTAACCCAGCGGCTGGGTTAAATGTTTGCCCAACCTGCTGGGTAGTTTTATTTAACCCAAATATTGTTTAAAAATTACTGTATTTCTTGCTTAAAATGAACCCAAAATATGTTGGAAATTAACGTTTTATTAATATGTTTTATAAACAAACATTTATTAATATTTTTTTTGAATAATATTTAAACAATAAACATTTATTAAATTGCTTATTAATAAATGCTCATCTTTTTGATTATTATTGTTGCCTCTAGTAATTATGAGTCTGATTTTTAATTTCCAACCTATTTTGGGTTCATTTTAAGCCAGACATATAGTAATTTGTAAACAATTGTTGGGTTAAATAAAACTACCCAGCAGGTTGGGCAAACATTTAACCCAACTGCTGGGTCAAAACAACCCAATCGCTGGGTTTGTCCATTTTCAACCCAACTTGGGTTGTTTTTAACCCAGCATTTTTTAGAGTTTGGCTGCACTGCTAACTTGCTGCGATTGCTCTATAACTTAATCAAATATGGCTAAAAGACCGAGAATATGATTAAAGATAGATATAAATAGTTCCTGGCTATTGTTAACTTTATTCTTGACAAGACTAGGGATGACCATAAAAGGTGCTGTAAGGTGAATTATCTGTTTAATCGTCTATTATGGGTTTTATTATTAGTGTCTGGGTTTGAGCATAGCCTCTGATTCTAGACTATAAAGTTTAAACACAATAAATATGTTTTACAACATTGCATTTTCAATCTTTTCTCTTCTTCAGCACAACAGACTTCATGAGCCATGTAAAAGCCTGGCTTTTTCTGCAGTCTTGTCATTCTATGAGCCACTTGGAGGCTAAGCAACCTTCATGGATCTCAGTGTAGGCCTATATGAAAATATTTGAAATTTTACTATGAATGCTGACAGATTTTAAGATATTTTAAATATACATGTTCTAATGTCATTGCCATGAACTTATTTTGCAACTTCGCCTTTTATTGTTTATTTATTTTATTTTTTTAATGTTCAAGACTTCCAATTTGTTAGTGCCTATTCCATGTGTTTATGATTATGGTAATGAAATTAAAATAATATGATAACAATTAAACATTTTTGTATGTAGCCTAAAAAAACTGAAGCGAATGACACCGGATGCAGGACACATTCAAATTTACAAATGGCTGCGCTGCTCTTTCGTGAAAAATAAGGTGGACATGTCAGTGTGGTCTACCTAGAGCTCTCTCACTTTCTTTCACATTTCTAGGCTCATTTAATTGAAATAGTTCTACATAAATAAGTCAAAAATACCTTCAGATTGAATTCAGATTGATTGGGACACGTTTTTCCCAGTCATCTCAAAGGCAAAATGTGTCCCAATCAATATGCACCAAAATGTACATATACAAAGAGATTTGCACACAGTCTCACAAATATCCCAGATAACAGGGAACATTCTCAGAACTTTGGCTAACGTTCTGACAAGGTTCTCCCAGTGTTATGAACAAACATTCTTCCAGTAACATTAACAGAAAGTTTGTACAAAGTTATCTGTTCTTTAATAATGTTCTCAAAACATACTTTATTTTGACGGTCCACTTTAGACAGTAAAATCCCCAGAGTTAAATCAACTCTGCTCAGAGTACATATGGTCCCTCTCTAAATAGTGTTAAAGTAAGACTGAAGCAGAGTTAAAGTTAATGAGATAATTAAGCAGTTAATAAGGCTGTGACTGAAGTTAGTTGTAGTTCTTGTGTTTCTCTTTTCTTCAGTGATTCTGCTTGTTAACAGCAGGTGTTCATCACTAATGCACAATCATTACTTGATTAATTGTTTAACTATCTCATTAACTTTAACTCTGCTTAACACTATTTAGAGAGGGACCATATGTACTCTGAGCAGAGTTGATGACATGGAGTTGTAAAGATACTTATAATCAATAGAATGTCTAAAGTGGACCGTTAAAATAAAGTGTAACCATATTGTTTATGCAACGGTTTATGCAAACATTTTTCTGAAACCTTTTAGTTGGATGTTCGTCTAAAGTTTTTATTTTTTTTTTATTTACTTGTTTCAGAATGCATGTTTAGAGAACATTCAAATGTAACATTCCCAAAATGTTTGCAGAATGATAACATGGAATGTTTCCTTAACGACTGCATACCTACCAAAAAAACAAAACAAACAAAAACATTTTTAAAAAGCTGGATGTTTTGAACATTCAGAGAAAATTCAGAAATAATGTTTTCATAACTTAATCGGAGCATTGACAAAACATTCTTAGGACATATTTTTTGTTAGCAGAGATGAAATGTATGACTGAAATGTAAATGAGAATTTTTTTTTAGCCGTGATACAACTGAAGCAGACGGAAACACAACAACAAAACAGGGCTAGCAGCATGTGATCCCCATTT
>RJVU01049641.1:307366-366477 GCA_003731715.1 Anabarilius grahami
ATTTCCCCCTTCACTCTCTCTCTCTTGTTCTTCCTCTCTCTCATTTTCCCCAGTTCTCATCACTCACTGTCATGAAGTGCTCAAAGCTGTCGCCCTCCGACCTCAGGCAGGTTCAGATGGAGGTCAGGCTCAGAGAAGTGTGTCTGTGTGTGTGTGTGTGTGTGTGTGTGACTCTCTCCCTCAGCCAGTGCTGCCATGGCAACAGAGGCAGTCGGAACCGAGACCTGGAAGTGTTGTTGAATGCAACACAGCCCAACATCATACATTTCTGCTCTTCACGCCTCCCCTTCTCCTCTCTCTCTCTCTCTGTCTTCCTCTCTTACTCAAACAGCCAGGGAAATAGAAAACACACATGCACACAAATAGTCATTCAACTGTAAATTAGCAATCATTGGTCAACTTATGAGAAATTCTGAGAATAATTTTAAGGTCATGGGGGAAGTTCGGGTTTAGGATTAAAAACTCTCCACCTTCCCCAGCTCCACCTGTATAGATAATTCAGGTATACAGGTAATTCATGCTTGTACAGCAGCAGCATGTCTTACTTCCTCTACAGCACCTTACTTGCTCTATTCCACCAAGACTAAACATATCAAGATTGCCAAACACTCCAAGTGTTGTCATGACAGAAATACTCTGAAGAGAGTTAGTTGACATGTCATTGCAAAGTTACTTATAGTAATAAAATGTCTAAAGTGGACCATCAAAAATAAGTGTAATTATTGTTTTTTGTGCATACAATGAATGTCAATGGGTCAAATGTTGGGTGAATTATACCTTTAAGGCAGAGGCTTTGCACACACACCGATCAGGCATAACATTATCTCTTTATCACGGCACCTGTTAGTGGGTGGGTATATTAGGCAGCAAGTGAACATTTTGTCCTCAAAGTAGAAGCAGGAAAACTGGGCAAGCGAAAGGATTTGAGCGAGTTTGAAAAAAACTGCAGCTCTTGTGATGCTTTGGGCAATGTTCTGCTGGGAAACCTTGGGTCCTGCCATCCATGTGGATGTTACTTTGACACGTACCACCTACCTAAGCATTGTTGCAGACCATGTACACCCTTTCATAATGTGGTCATAATGTTATGCCTGATCGGTGTATATTCTAGGGTAAGTTCACCTAAAAATGAAATTTCTGTCATTAATTACTCACCCTCATGTCGTTCCACACCCGTAAGACCTTTGTTCATCTTCGGAACACAAATTACAATATTTTTGATGAAATCCAATTTTTTTTTTTTTATTACTCATAGAAAGCAACGTAATTACCATCATTCATTGTCCAGAAAGGCATTAAAGACATCGATAGTGAACACAGTTCAATGCTTCCATGTTAACGTCCGAACGCCGGCTCAGTATTGGCTGATGCTGTTCACGTGAGCACCAAGATGCATTCGTGTAGTGCTGACTCAGCAGTCGACCAATACTGAGCCGGCATTCGGATGTGTTAACACGGAAGCATTGTACTGCGTTCACTGCGTCAACTGTGTACGAGTCTGACAGGGTAGAGAAGAAATAGTTTATTTTAAACTATTTTAACAATGTCTTTAGTTCCTTTCTGGACCTTGAATGACAGTAATTACATTGCTTTCTATGAGAGATTAAAAAAAAACACCTTAGATTTCATTAAAAATATCTTCACTTATGTTCTGAAGAAGAACGAAAGTCTTACAGGTTTGGAACAACACGAGGGTGAGTAAATGATGACAGATATTTCATTTTTGGGTTAAATAACCCTTTATTTGTGTTATTATATGAATTTGCTATAGGCTAACTTATTGACTGAACATGGTGCTAATCATGAAATGAAACAGAGACATGTTTTGATTTTTTTTTTTACTTTAACTTGCACAAATGGCTCATTGTGCAGGATGCTGACAACAGCATCACTTCCTATGTGAGAACCTGCTGTCGCTTTACATTTGGAATATATATTTGTTTTGTTTGTCATTTATTTGATTTGTTTTCTTCGTTAGTGTAGGCAGTATTTAAAGGACAGCAATTAGACTGATTATACTTTTTGCCATTTGATCCTGTGTCTCAATTTCACTGGTATGATGCAAGTCTTCTCTGTCTGTCTGTCTTTCACCTCTTTCAGCAGTTAGTGAGTGAGATAGTCAGTGATTTGCGACTGCTGTTGAGAATTGCTTTGGCTTTTAATGGATTTATTGACCCCACAATTAATATGTGGACTGGGGGAAAAGTGGAGGTATTTATATAAGATGCAAAGAAATGTGAATATAGATGACAGAATCAAAAATCTGTACAGCACTGATTCTTGAGAAGGGACAAAACGTGTTTTTGAAGTTAATTTTTATTATTTAATAATACATCATTTTTAAACTGATATATTTGTAGACAAAGATCTTAGCTAATGAACCATGTGAGGGAACAGGGAACATTTATTAACTTAATTTGTGTCAATTCCATCAGATGCATTAAAAAGCATGATATTTTAATTTGATCCATCCAACAACAGTGTAAAGTCTTCATTTATGTAATAATGATGTTCAGTAAAGGAACTAAGTGGAAAAATAAATTGGGTTAGGGTTATTATGAACAATCCAATTCCTTAATTCCTTAATTCTCTAACCTCCTTTTTAATATTAAACATATATAACCATTTTAACACAATGAATGAGTTGACAAAGGTCCATCTGGGGCCAAATACACAGTGTAAATGTATATTATACAGTATATATGTATGTAAATAGAATCATGAAACAACATTAGAAGAATTCCCCATATGCAAAAAAAATAATAATTAAATCACATTATATAGACTTTTTGACAACACTTGTCAACCATCAGACATAAAACCTGACGGAGTTGACAAAATTGATTATTTTTCCACCTTAATCAAAATTTACTTTTTGTATTGTTCGATATGTTACAGATCTCCGCCTTTCAATTCCTATATTTTTGAATTTGTTGCATTTTTAAACACTTTGTTTGGCAGTTTTACAGTGTGACCTCATGCTTAGGCTAAATTACATGTATTTTCCAAGTATAGAGCATGTATTTAAATAATAGGCTACTAACAAAATTATTTAAGAATAAAAGCAATGAATGTATCCAGATTTCCTTTAGATGTACATTTTTATTGTAATTTATTTTTAATATAAAGAGTGCTTTTGTGTATAGGACATATCTCAATAATCAGAGACAGGTTACACAATACTAAATGCAAATTTATGTCAAATAAAAGCATATGGACTTGTGCAATTAGTGCAATTATTGCAATAATAAAGAAACAATGGAACATGCCATCTCGTACTTGTGCAGTGAAATACAAATTTTACAGTCAAAATCGAATGAAAAGTGTTTGTCACTAGAAAATCTGTTGGCTCTGTGGAATCAAAATCAAAATCAAAACAAAAATAATATATTTACATTTTCTCTCTCTCACAAATCGCATTGGTTCACTCAGCTGCTGGCGGTAATGCACCATAAAGCTGGTTTGCAAAAAGAAGAAGAAGAAGATAAATATTCCATTTGGCAAAGGAGAAGCTAAAGCAATAATTAACAAAGAAATAATGAAGAAATGGCAGGACGTATGGGACATGGATAATAGTGGAAGAAAATATTATAGTATACAGAAATGTATTAATGCACAGGGTGTTAATGGAAGGAAAAGAAGGGAGGAGTCTGTTTTAATCAGACTGAGGTTTGATCAGGATTAAATAAAACATTGTTTTTGTTCGGTAAATGTAAATCAGATGAATGTAAAATCACAGAAAATGCAGAACATATACTATTACATTGTAGGAAATATAGGGAAGAGAGGAATAGATTAAAGCAAAAGATAATTCAGATTGGAAGGAAATGGAACCTTGAAGGGGTTTTGGGAACAACAGGAGAAGGGGTGAAAAAAACGCAGGATGCTGTCGTGGAATATTTAAAGGATACAGGGATGTATTATAGGATTTAGATTTAAAAAAAAAAAAAAAATTTTTTTTTTTTTTTTTGTAAAGTAGATTCATATCCATGCTACAAACTCCGATACAGTAGGTGGCGGTATGCACCTGATAAGCCATGGTTGCAATCTGCTATAAAACTAAGAAGAAGAAGAAGAAGATCGCGCTTTTGTTGCCGGAAACCCCTTTAGAAGAATGCAATCACAGCCCGATATTGAGAGGTAAACCACAAAATACGAGATAAAATCACATCTAATAAGCGCTTTTATAAAAGGTGTGTTGTAAGACTTTACGTCAGTGGATAAATAGCTTTTGCCTCCACGAAATCTCTGTATTTGAATGGAAGAAAGACTGTAGTGAGACATGTATCGCCAAAAGACATGCTTTTCATAGCACAAGAAACTCATAAAGCACTGTTACGAAATGAACTTTAGTCAAACAGAAGTAATACTGAAGTACTGAATACTCTGCGGCATTAAAGCAATGAAACCTCTGCAGTAGACCTATATTTATAAAGTGCAGGCTATAGTGAAGTACAGAATCAGTTCAGTTTAGTCCTATTGCCTTCCCCAAAATATAATTGCATTTAACTATCATACAAATATAGTTCTGTGGTGTTTAGGGTAATACAAATCAGATCCAATACAGCAGAACAGTCCAATATAACCACAGCTGTACTGCAAAATGAACTAGTTGTGGTTACAACAAGTTATGTTCATTTTCAAATAATTTCCCACCTGATTAAGGGTGTTACAAGCATTCATGGATATGATTTTATTGAAACAATCAAGTTCATTTATGCAATAGCCGTGCCAACAATCTGTGAACTCAGTTGGTTATGATTTTTTTTTTTCATTTGTAGGTTGGAAAATGGAGATGCATCTCAGGGAGAAGATCCCATCGGTCTTCCTGTCCCGGCTGCTGACCTCTTTTTTAAAAGCTCTACAGTTGCTTCAAGGTTCCTGCAGGCTGAACTGGAGCTGAACGCACGGTTACGGACACTGACGTTTGGAAAACCGGTGCGATACACGTACAACCCGCTTGAGTATGCCTGGGACACACACCGATGCTACGTGGAGACGTACTGTCAGGACGGGCAGAGCGTTCTCTTTCTGGGCATGAACCCGGGGCCGTTTGGCATGGCACAAACAGGGGTCAGAAGAGTTTCATTCTTTATTTCACAATATCTATAAATAAAGACATACACATAAGGGATAGTTCACCAAAAAATGAAAGTTCTTTAAAAAATAAATAAATCACAAGATTTCACATAAAATTATTACATATAATTGATATTACATATAATTTGGTAGTGAAACATAAAGTGTTCCACATGCGAGTTTATTTTGTGCAACTGCTTTTTATCACTTAATTAAAGGCACAACAATTACTAAATTGTGTCGTCTGTTACATAGGGACCACTGAACAGACATTTAGAAGCTTATTTTAAAACGTGAAGTATAAAAAAAAATGTTTTACAACTCTATCAGTGTGTCCCACTTGAACACTTGGGCCAAATACAGGATATACGTCATGAAAGTAGACAAGCGGTCAAGTGCAAAGACTGCAAGTGTGGGTGTTTGTACAGGCTCAAAGACGCTGCACTCATATTACTTACGAATAGGGTTGCAAAATTCCGGAAACTTGGAACTTGGAATTAACGGGATTATATGGGAATTAATGGGAATAAATAGGGAATTTGCAAAATTGCAGGTTAGGCTATTACAGGGTACTTGAAAAAAAACATCTTACAGCATAATTTTGGTTAAAACATCCAGATTTAATGCAATTTCAGTAGATTTTTTTTACCCTGCACATTCCTCAGTCACACACAGCACACTTCTTACTGGAGAGCTATTGAGGACACACCCCCTGCATGCACTGTGCACTCCCCCAGTCCATAACATGCACATTTGATCCAAAATACAGAAAAAACTGTAGTATTGTGAAATATAACTACAATTTAAAATAATGGTTTTCTATATTAATATACATAAAAATATAATTTATTTCTGTGATCAAAGCTGAATTGTGAGCATCATTACTCCAGTCTTCAGTGTCACAGGAAATCAGAAATCATTCTGATATGATGATTTGATGCTCAATCATCAATGTTGGAAACAGTTGTGCTGCTTAATAACCTGTGATAGGATTTTTGATGAATACAAATTTAAAGAACAGCATTTATTTAAAATAGAACTCTTTTGTAACAATATACACTAGCGTTCAAATTTTTGGGGTTGGTAATTTTTGTCTTCCTTTTTTTTAAAGTAATTAATACTTTTATTCAGCAAGGATGTGTGAAATTGACAAGTTATATTAAAGTGATATTGTTAGAAAAGATTTATATTTTGAATAAATTCTGTTCTTTTTAACATTTTATTCATCAATGAATCCTGAAAAAAGTATTAGAGGTTCCAAAAAAATACTAAGCAGCACAACTGTTTCCAACAATGATAATAACTGAGTATCAAATCAGCATATTAGAATGATTTCTGAAGGATCATGTGACACTGAAATAAATAACACATAACAATTGCTGCAATAAAAATGTATTTATTTTACATATTTACTAAATTGGAATGAATTGAATGCGAAAAATAAATAACTGTTATTTCATGTTATGACCTAACAAAATGTTTACATTTATGTTTTTATATGATACATTCTATATAAATATTATACATTTATATGAATTTCCCCAAATTTCCAATTAATTCCCATAAAGTCCCATAAATTCCTGTTAAGTTTCCAAATTGGAATATTTCCAAAATTCCCCAGGTTAAGTTCCTGTGGAAAGTTTCCAGAAATTTACCGGAAACCTTCCGCCTATTTGCAACCCTACTTATGAATAGGTACAACATGCAGTATGGCGAATAAGTCCCGCCTTCTAAATAAAAGAGCCAATCACCGATTGATAAGGTCATCACGTCACTGAAGTGTTCTGAGACTCGCGTTTAGGACTGCACATGCACATTGGCTGGTCCAGCCTGAAAAATAAGCTTTTTTTAATGCTATTTGATCATAAAAAAACACATTTATGGGATTCTTACACTGTTTGCATGAGATTTCATAATAATTTCTCATGGTTTTAATAAAGCAACAATAACTGTAGAAACTGGTATTTTGATGGAAACTGTGGTTAGCAAATTTTTGTGAGAGACTCATTTGCTGAAAATACACACTAGTATAACAGTTGCTGGAGAAGACAGTTTTAAAAAAAGAAAACAATCTCTTTTCACAAGGTTCCATTTGGCGAGGTAAAAGCAGTTCGCAATTGGTTGAAGATCACTGGAACGGTCGGGCGTCCGGCAGACGAGCACCCAAAGCGACGAATCACAGGCCTCGACTGCACTCAGAGCGAAGTGAGTGGAGCCCGCTTCTGGGGCTTCTTCCAAGAGCTCTGCGGTGAAACTCACAACTTCTTTCGCCACTGTTTTGTGCACAACTTGTGCCCTCTCATCTTTATGAGTGAGTCTGGCAAGAACCTGACCCCACCTGAACTCCCGGCTGCGGAGCGTGATGCCCTTTTGTCCTGTTGTGATAGCACTCTTTGTCAGATAGTCACTGCACTGGGCGTCTCAATGGTGATCGGAGTGGGCAAACTCGCTGAGCAACGTGCTCGACGCGCGCTTTCAGAAGCAGGTATCACAGTGAGGGTGGAGGGGATCATGCATCCGTCCCCTAGAAACCCACTGGCTAATAAAGGATGGGCAAACATAGCTCGAGATAAACTGGATAATCTGGGGGTGTTAAGTTTGCTTACCAAATGATGATGATGATGATGATGATGACGGCTACTACCTCATTCGCATTTTAAAATTCACCCAGCAATGCTTTTGAACCTTGCTATTTCCATTTTAAATTACTTAATGAAATGAGACATCGATGGGAAAGGTCATGTATAAAACAACAGGTGTTATGCCCATTAATAGAGTACTTTATCACTTTATTTTTATTTTTTTATGCGTAATATTTATCAGTGTGTGTGTGTGTGTATATATATGTCTAGAATTTCTAGAAAAGTTCTTTTGTATGTTAAGATGCAAAGGTTCCCGATTCTGTCGTAAATGAAGTAATTTCTTTTTTATTATTTTTTTAATCAAAATTGTGTTTTTTTTTATACATTTGGAGTTTGTTTCTGTATATTATGGCATTTGTGGACTTGGAAAAAAAGGGTTAAACAAAGGATTCCATATAAATCTAATAACTACAAATGTACATTATCAAATTTGGCTTAAAAACTACTGTGCATACTGTATATAAGTCTTTAATTGTAACACACTAACTAACCCACTGAGTTCAAGAGGATGTTCGTATAGAGTTCTTTCTCATTTTTGCTGTAGAGTGGGGTGTAATTTCATTCTGTGTGGTTAAACTAAATGTTGAGTCAAATGTGTAAGTGATGGCAGTAAATTCTACCTCATGTTCATCACCATCCTATAATTTTGTGTTCATCTGTTAACCAAAGTGTCAAATGAATGTTTTCATCTCATGTGAATTGAGAAGCTTTTTGGCATGAGGGTCTGTTACTAATAATAATGCTATAAATATGTTGTTTTTCAATTTAAACCAGAAAAAAAAAAATAAAAAAAATTCACATTTGTATTAATAACATATTAATTTTAGTGCTTGAGTACAATGTAATCACTTTTGATTGAAGGCAAAATATAGAAAATCTGAAAATAAAGAAAAAATCCAGCCTTTTTGTTGTCTTTTTTTATTTTTATTTGAATGAGTTAATTGTGGGAAAATAAATTGTGTATCTGAACTGGATCTGGATACACAAAGTAAAGCAAAATTTTTCCCCTGTATACCTGAGCAGGAACAATACTCTCATCTTCCTTGAGACTCGGGTGTGCAGAGTGGGTTTATTCTGTTATCTGTCCGCAGGACTGAGTCTATCTATGAAATACACACAGAGACGCCCTGCTGTCAGTTGCTGAAACTCTTCGACTGGCAAGAGCGAACTCCAAGGCCCGGTTTCACAGACAGGGCTTAGCCTAAGCCAGGATTAGGCCTTAGTTCAATTAGGGCATTTAAAGGTGCTACAGAGGATCTTTACGTCGACTGAGAAACCAAAGACTGTTACTGAGTTTTTGAAATGAGCGCATGCGTAAGAACAACCCCCCTCCTTCACAGCTCATTTCGAGGAAACGCCTCCCAAAACTCGTGCACGAGTATTGGAACACGAGTGTTTGTTTACCACCGGCATTCGCTGTGTCGTGTTAAGGGGGTCGCACACCGGACGCGAAGCTCAGCGCCGCGACACGTCTTTAAAATTCGAACACATTGTTTTCTATTGTTTTCTGAGTCGTAGCTGGGTGCCACGGACAGGCACCGAATGTCGCCGCCGGTGTGCGTACACTCATACAAAACAATGCGTTCGAATTTTAAAGACGTGTCGCGGCGCTGAGCTTCATGTCCGGTGCGCGAGCCCCTTTAGTGGATTCATTATGTCGGACTCACCGCAGGTAACTCATAATCTGCAGTTGTTACTCCTGTCTCCTGACAAAAACATTGCATGCGGCGCCTGTGGAGTGTGGAAAGTTACCGGAGCGCGCAGCCGTGCACTTCTCTCACAAGGAACGTCATGGCAGTGATTGACAAGCCAGAGGGCCAATCCCCGCACGTCGTTCACAAGGAAGGTAATGGCAGTGATTGACAAGCCTGAGGGCGAATCGTTTACGCGATGATCGCATAAACGATTGGCTGATGTTTTTAAGGCCCTACCTCGTGCACAGATGATGTATATTAATATTATTCCTTTCAGTGCACCTAATAAATAGTCTTTTATCAGTTAGTAAAGACAGTTTCAAGTAATATTGCAAAAGTGTATAAAACAAAAAATCCTCTTTAGCACCTTTAAGTAGCTTTTATAAATGTGCCTTAGAAAAAAACATTGCTGGTGTGCATCTTGAGACAAAACAATGACACTGACATATTTTAAGATACGTCAGTGTAACTTGTTTTCAGTTAAAACAGCTTAAACATGCATTTTAGTCTAGGACTAGCTTAAGCCTTGTCTGTGAAACCGGGGGAATATCTCCTTTCCTTATTCTACTTGACCTGTCTGATGCCTAGGGTACTTTGGTGGCTTCGGTCTTACGACACAGGCAAATCTTTCAAGGTTTTATGGAGAGGAAGGGTGTCAGCTAATCAGTGGGGTTCCTCAAGGTTCAGTACTCGTTCCTCTTCTTTTCTCCATTTACACAACCTTACTGAACACGATCATAAAAGCACATGGCTTCTACCACTGCTGAGCAGATGATACACAGCTCAGTCATTTCAACCTTGGTTCACACTTTAGATTTGGGTCCAATTCTCACTAACTAACTATTAACTACAACTTTTGCCTCAAACTCCTAATTACTGCTTATTAATAGTTAGTAAGGTAGTTGTTAAGTTCAGGTATTGGGTAGAATTAAGGATGTATGTTCATGCAGAATTAGGTGGTTACCAATTGGCCTAAGTAAAAATACCTCAATCTCAACTCTCACTGACATTTTGGTCCCTAGATAAGTTGAATTGTACATCTTCGTCAAAGTGCATTCACAACCTGACTAATTTTCATCAGCATCTCCAGTGCTTTATTGTTACATCATGCCCGTATTACAAATACAGAATGAAAAACCCTTTAGGTGATCTTGACAAGGTGACCTCTTGGTGACCCCCTGCCAGCATGGAGACATTGAGCATTAGCCCCGGTTTAATGGCTGACGTTTGCCAGAGCCATCCATACAATGACAGATGAGGGCTTGGTTTATTAAAGCAGAATTAGACCAGAGAGAGGGAGGACCAGAGTGACAAATGAAGAGGTGTGGACATCCACTGGAAAGAGTTGAGGAAGAGGAATGAAGGAATGCAGAGAGGCAGAAGAGAAATAATATCATCATTCTTTATTATTCTCCAGGGCTGCTCCGGGAAGAGCAGGTGGAAGCAGCCAGAACAACACACAGACGTGACAGAAAGAAAGACAGTAAACACTGGGATCTGTAGATCTCAAGGTAATCAGGTCATAAAATAAATATTTTATATTAACTGATAAAAAAAATATTTTTTTGTATATCCTTTATTAGTGGTTTTTCTCTTTTTTTAAAGATACACTATGTAACTTTTTTTTTTCAGAATTAACAGAATTTAAATAATGAGTCGATACATCAATCCTTCTTCCAAAGCATGTTTTTGTCTTACCCTGATTCACTATGGTAAGGCTTTTATAAGTGCATTTATTTTAGACATGCCGGTATGGTTTTAATGTGAAATTGCATACATCAATCGCACGTGCGCGTCTCGTCATATCCTTTAAATTCTTGTTTTCATTTTTCCTGCCACATTTGTTTGGTTATCATTAATCACTAGGATGAAATGTGCACATCATGTGTGGCTATACTGAAGAGGATTCAAACAGTAGATAAATCAAGAGTTCAGTGTGCCATAACTAACCTTACACACACTTATGTAAATTACACATATGTTAGATTGCTTTCATGCGATAATGTGCAATAAAAATGCCCCTGCTAATTGTCTTCTTGCAATCAATCACAATTACAAATGCATACACAGTTCATGCAAGTGTTACATAAATGTGCTGTAATTCAGATGGATATTTCAAGAGGACTAAATTCATTTATGATCTTCCATTGCTGAGTCAAAATGAGACATATAAGTCGTTATGAATTGGCTCTGTGTGTACAACACTAATCACACTTGCTCTTCTTCTTCCGCCTTGTTCCTCTGCTTTTATTGGTGGTTTGTTTATTGATGCTTTAGTTAATGTCTCTTCTAATTTTAGCTTGCCTGTGTTTTGATTACAGCCTATGATAGAGTCATTAGAAGAACTCTAAGTGAACTGCAGCGACGTCATGCTGTTCAAGTAAATTCTATATAAGTACTCAATTCAAGCTTGCAGAAATTAAAGCGTAAATATCAACATTGTAAAATGATGTAAAACTCCTCAGCTTTTCTGATACATTATGTACTGGGCCTTGAATAATTAATGAGGTTGATTTTTCGCTGTTTTCTCGCTGTATTTACACAGCTTTACCATTGCTTTTGTTGTTAGGTTTAGTAACTTGCCATTTTGTGACATTTGGAGTTCATTTTCTACTCAAAATGACACACAATCCATCGAATGTTACCATCACTGTGTATTGTGTACCAAGTGGTCTCTGTGTTCAGGTGCCACCTTACTTCTATTCTGTATATATGGTGTCTGCACAATATCAGTTGTATTATTTACTTGGATGTTTCTAAGTAAAGCATAGACTTTAAAAACATGGTTTAATTCAGTATTTTATTGTTCGACTAAAAAGTATTGCAAAGTAAACTAACACTATTGGATACAATATGTAGTTTTATTGGCTATATTTGTCACAAATACACAATATACAAAATTTAATTTATTATGCAGATATCACCAAAAAAGATTCAAAATAAGGAGCATTTTAACCATAGCTGTGAAAAGTGAATTCCTTAACCACATAAATATGATAACTTACTGGTTCCCCACCCTGGTCCTGGAGTTCCCTCAACACATTTTGGATGTCTCTCTCTCTCTCTCTCTCTCTCATCCGACATAACCATTTCAGATCTTTAAGTTAGTAGTTAAAACAAAACATTAAGCCATTACCTATTTCAAAAGAACAATGACAAGTTGTTAACCACATGAAACAAATATGCTCCTATAACCTCACAACATCGTAGTCTCGGTCGATGCGCTGGACTCTCAGGGACAGTTCTGTTAGAGGATGGAGCTCCTGTAGCACCTGAATTTGAGGCAGCAATGGACGACAATAAGGAAGATCGAACTATGGTAACCATCCTACATGCAGAAATGTTTTACCTGTTGCTCAGAGAGTAGAAATGAATGGTCAGACTCGATGCGTCATCATAGGGAGCAGTTGTAGTCGCACTCCTTCTCCAGGTCTAGAAACTGCTGCTCAGTGCAAGCAGTCCGGGCCGCTTCGACTCTGATATACTGTAACAGGGCTCAATGAAAAAAAATGAAAGGTGATTTAAAACTTTAAAAAAAAAACCCTTCTCCCCCTGCTTATTCAGCCTGCCTTCTCCAGCACAGACATAATAGAAAAAGCCTCTAGACCAGTGCCTCTGCTATAAAATTTATGGCTGGTGTGATATGTTGCTTTTCATAGTTTCTCGCCAAAATCATATGTGCATGGGTCAAGATAATAGTGATTAAAGTAAAAGTGACAGAAGGTCACCATCTCCATCCATTTGGCTTAGCAGTGGGCAACACTTAGCATTTGTCACATAATGAAAGAGTCCAATGGAAACTGGCTAAGTTATTCCCTCAAAAGGAACCAAATTTTTAACTTCTGTTTTTTGCAGATTTAAGTATAGACTTTAGTCAGGGGAGCGCCATATTTATTTTTTGACATGAAAACAAGGCAAGGCTGTTCAATGGATTGTACTTTTGTTTAACAACATACAGATTTGTTCATCTGACATAGACAAAAACTCCATAAAACAGTTTTAAAAGTTGTGGAAAATTACGTGATCTAGGACTTTTATACAGTGCGTGCCATTGTGAAGACTGCATGTCTATCCCTCATCTCTATTAAATTCAATATGGTGTCTACACTGACTAAGGTCTATTATGATTTAAAATGGGTCATATGCTCAGTTATGTGTGCCTGCCTCCCAATAAGTGAGCACTCTACCACAAAATCTACCAAAACTTTAACACAGCAGGGCACAAATGTGTTTACAAAGGTTTACACATGTACCTGGAATACATTAAATAAGATGTCTTCAACCCAGCCCCTGAGACCCAATGTCCTGCAGAGTTTAGCTCCAAACCCATATCAAACACATTTGAGCCATGCATCATGGTCTTCAGGATCACTTGAAAAATCACAAGCAGTTGTGTTGAAGAAGTTTGGAAACAAACATCAAAGGACAGTGTGTCCCCAGGAGCAGGGTTGAAGACCTCTGCATTAAATAGGTTTTCTAGGATTTATATTTCGGCAATATTCAACATTGCGACAGTTTTGACAAATAAGGTTTACTTGGATTTTCATAACCCTTACCATGTGGAAAATAACATTGTAAATATGAATGCACTTTTTAAACTGTTTGGCCCAGGTATAGACTGTTTGTGTTGTTTTTCTCTTTAACTCTGGCAAGACATTTCTCATTGAAAACTCGAAAACATTTGCGATTATTAAACATGAAGTAGAATCAGATGCCTCCCCACATTCAAACAAACTGAAACAGGATGAAGCTGTTAAGCGTGGGATTGAAACCCACATGTTCTGAGAAAGCTTTGAAAAATTATTCTCAAGCAAGCATTTAATTACGGTCATGGTTGTAGAGGGACAGATATCTATTTCATTACAACTTTAGGAAACATGATTATTAACTTACTGCACAGTGAGGGAGCCATTTGCCAAAGCCAATCAATCAGCTCAGCATTTGGAGCCACATAATGACTGCTAGAGGTTTGACATTTGCTATCAATTAATTTTGAAAAGAACTCATATATTCAAAATATTTGCATCACACACAGATTGTGTATGATGAGGGTTACTTGTTAGCTTGTCCTACTTTAAAACTTATGTTAATTGCGTCACATGCTTCAAAAGAGTTGCATTGTTTGAAATTATTATCATGTTTCGTCAAAGTCCTGTTTGCGGAGTGTATCAATAGCATGATTTTCTGTTTCTATTTGGAGTGCTGTTTATAAGCAGAAATTACCACTGACGTGCATATACGCAATTGTCGGCGTGCATATGATACACAATTAGTTGGCGTGCATATGATACGCACTTTTGGCGTACATAAAATACGCCCCTACCCCACACCATTAACCCTACCCATTGCGTATCAAAAAGTAATTTCGGCGTATAAATAGCACGCCAAATACAAGTAAGAGATCGTGTTGTTTTTCGAGCTAACCGGAAGCTTTAGCAGCAGGGATAAGTTAGTTTTGTTTGTTCAATAAAGCCCCCCCCTGCCTGAATCTGTTTAGCTAAACAGGAAACAACTGTGATTTTAGATGTGAAGAGGAAAGCCATAAAGTTTTACGACGCGTTAGAGCAATAAAGTTTTACAAGTCTGTACTGTAAATGATTGAAACAAAAGTGGAGCCCGAATGAACTCGCATTACAGCAGATGCCTCCTCTTGAAAACGGCTTTGTAGTTTTGGACAGAAAACACCTCAGACAAGCGATATCGCCATGTAACACAAGGATATTTATATAAGAACTCTTCATTTTTTCACTGTTTCAGCATTATTGTTTATCATTCTTAAGCTATAGAAGAGCATACGCGCAAGGTTACTTTTTACGCGCGTTTTCAAAAAATGTACAAAAATACACATCCATACACCCGCCCACCCATCTATCCACCCATCCATCAAATTATTTCCCAAACCACTTGTCTTGAAACGGGCGATAGGGTCGGCCGGACACCCTGGTCAGATGGCCAGTCCATTGCAGCATTTTTTTTCTCCTTTTTTGTTTTTGTTTTTTTTGTCATCGTTCAAAAAGTCATAAGGTGTTCTACTTGGACTGGGCCTCTCCTTATCAATCGTCGAGATACAATCAATTTTGATTTTCAGACTATGGGCTCTGCCCAACAAATGTTTCTTTAATAATAAAGTAAGAGAAGTCAAACACACAGTAGCTCTGTCTCACTCACGTAAATGTAAAACAGTGCAATATAGTCTAACACAAGGGTTCATGCCGCTCAGGCACTATAACAAAAGGTTTTTGCTTGAGTTGTACGCGGTAGGTTGTTGGCGGGAATATGGCTGATTTTGTGACTAAAATCACAATTGAAGGTTATTTTCCTTGATGTTGTCATAGTAATTAGATCGGTTAATATAAATTAATTGCATGCTTTAGCATAAGCCTATATGCCCATCTACAGCCCAAACATGCTGTGAACTGTGATCGACCAACTTAACATGAATTATCTTAGTAGCATGAAAAAAACAACATTAATATATTCAAATTGTGATTAAATACTAACATTGTCAGAAAACATATTTACACATAATATTTTTTAGGACAGATAACCTACTGTACTGGGGATCCATGGGAATTTTCTGAGAGAAATGTAGCCTAAATGTAAACGCATAACGGGCGTTTTAGTTCCTTAAAATGCGTAAAGGAAGTGTGCTAAAACGACAGCAAATGTGCGAGACGCATCTTAGCCTACCAGACTCATTCCACTTTAACGAACAAACTACACATACAATATTTTATATAGCCAACATGTAAATATTATAATAATTTTTTTTATTTCTAATAAAAGCTAGTGTGAAAACAAAGTTATTAGGGAACATATTAGGAATTCCCTGCTAAACACACAAACAGTTCCAGCATCACATAATATTTTTTTTGCCATATATCGTCGTTTTCGGAAATGTGCTTTTGCTTTTCTTCCAACTAAACCTTAAAATAGCTCCTTAACTTAACTTGAAATCTTTCTTCTTCCACTCTGAAACCAAATTTGACACAGGGCATGGACGATATCTTCGACGCTTGAGAATTCGATTGAAATGAAATTCTTTCTCCAGTCCCTGGGTTTTGTTAAATCACTCTGGCTAAAAGTGTTTTAAAAGCAGTGTTTTTGTATGATATTACTATAATATATTGATGCATATTTATAAAACAACGAGATGTGTCTTTAAAGCAGGTATCATTGTATGCTGTTCTTGTTTTGAAAAGTTTAATTATTTTATACCGTCATAAATTTAGTCAGCGTTAGCGGACAGTTTTATGAGCAACTGATGACTGTTATAAAATTTACAACCGCTAGTTTTACTGTTTCCGAATAAGGTCTATAAAACTTAAGAAAACAATGAATGAAAGAGACTGAAAGACAAAATGACAACGAACACATGTAGCCTGGCAGAGAAAGTGAAAAAGCAACACTTCAGTTAAATACGAGGCAACCTTACCGTGTCTCATGTGAAGTTCAGCCATCCGAGGCTCGTTTCATTTGATCGGATTTGGCATACAACTATTTCCCAGAGGCAGGACAGGTTTGTTCTCAGCAGCGGTTTTTCTCTCTCCCACCAATCTTCGGATGTTTATGGTTTAGGATGCTAAAAGTATTCGGAATTAGATGGCCATAGAATTCACAGAAGACCTGTGCTGATAATCAAGCAAACTGGGCCAGTAATCGGATGCATTGTGAGCCTGGAGCACGAGGACATATAGCCGTTGTTATGAACAGCGAAAGCAGAGGCATAAAGAATACAGAAAATTACTTGAACAACGAATAGGCCAGTAATGAACTTAACATAGGCCTACATGGCCTACAAAATTGAATTACTGCTGTAAAGTTTTCCATAAATCGTAGGCTTTAAGAGTGTATCATTATTATTTAGATTAGTATGATTTTGTTTGATATGCTTTGAGGTTTTCAATCTTGATCCAGTCATAAAACAGTTTGAATCAGGAGCTTAAGCGCAAAGGGATAGTTGGGGAGTTTAGGTCATGGTGAAGAAAAGCCGGACTGAAGGCCGACAGCGTCATCTGCTGTTAAGTATGGCAATGGACGAGGGATAATTAGGCATCGCCTTTGGAAACTTTCCACGAATTTTGTTTTTTCCTTCACCTTCAGAAACATTATGATGAGAAATGGAAAAGACACGCGAACCTTATTGAGAACACGCAACAGTTCCGCTGCTGTTAATCCCTCACTTCATAACTTCAAAAAGTTTCTTAAGTATTTAAATTCTTCTTAGTAACTATTTAAAGAGTTTGAAAGCAGAAAGCAGCATAGCGTTTGTCAGGCCAAAGCCACACAAAGACAATATAGCCTACTGCGTCTTAATTTCGCTGTTAGCATGGGTTTATTTCATAGAATACATTCATAGATGCCATTATAAGGTAGTAAAATTACTGCTTTTCTTTTCTGGATTGTTTGAGTACTTTAGAACGATTAATATATTGCAGTGAAAGACTTCACAATAGCCACAGCAAAAACAGATAATAACGGAACGATGTTGTATCGTGTTTTAATGGGATTGTGTAAGATAAAACGTAGGCTTGAGTAAAACTAATTTTAAATATTACATTAAAGATTCGCCCTGTCTTATGATCATTCTATTGCCTTCAGTCATTCTGAATGTTGTAAACTAAAGTTCATTAATGTATGCATTTGTTTTCTTACACCACAACTTTCACCACAGCATAAAAATCTCTCGATTAGGAAGATTTAACGATCTAAATCAACCACCAGAATTTTTTTAAGCTTAGTCATGAGTGCACACATCACACATCAGCTGACGCACAGGCATGATCATGTTACATAGTTAAAAAGTTTTATTTTCTAAAAACATTTGGAGGAAAAAAAAATCTCATCATATCAGTATAGGAGTACATAATTAGTTCTGAAGCAGTAGCATCTCGATGCCAATCTCACCTTTAAGGATTGGTTTATGTTGGTTTCATTTTAAAGTTTCGCACACGACTCGACTAATACTTAACAGGAAATCAGGTAGTGTCGTTACATTCATTACAGCTTTACTGAATATTAATTTACGTGGTTTTCAAACATTGTATCCATATCGCTTGTTAGCTAATATTCCAAATTACTTTTGTACACCATATACAGAACGCAAAGAAAAGCACAAAACAGAACATTTTAAGGAAAGCTACACAAATGCTCATCAAAATTAGTTGAATCTCATATATTTACAAACATTTACAATGCACTTGCTATTATCGATTTTACAGTTTATGATAATACACGATAATGAACGATTAAAAAATGATTGTAGCCTATTTTGAAATTCCGTAATGTGTTTCTTCGAAGTCTGCATCACAGTCTCTTATATAAACTTTGAAACATCCAAGATTTCCATACGATATTAGAATATCCCGACAATATACACTGAAGATAAAGACTGCAGCTGTCTGTCCAGTGGTTGCTTTCTTTGATCCATACTAGCCATCGTCCAATTCTAGGAACGTCATTTCTGGAAATAAAAAGGTTTCCACAATTTTGGGGAAAGAGTAAATGGAGAGGCAAAACACTTTTCGCATTTAATTGAAATGTAAGTGTTTGGTGTTAATAAATTGTGCAAATTAAGAAAGTTCGACAGGTAGCTTAGTTATCGTGTAGTAGAACATTATTTCACACTGAATGCTGTAGACCCTTTAAGAAGGTAAGGCCGTCAGTTATGCTCCTTTTTTTCTGATGTTTCCCCTGCTTCTTCTTTGTCCGTGTCCTGGCCAGCTCCTACCGAGCCACTGTCATTGATGCTGGATGTGAGATTGCTCTCCTTCTTCCACTTCATCCGGCGGTTCTGAAACCAAATTTTAATCTGGCGTTCCGACAGACACAACGCATTGGCGATTTCGATTCTTCTGCGTCTTGTCAAATAACGATTGTAATGGAATTCTTTCTCTAGTTCTAAAGTTTGGTATCGCGAATAGATTTGGCGACCTCGCCGTCTGTCGGACCCATAGCCAACTCCTGTTAGGAAAGAGATTATTTGGTTAAAAGTCAGAAGAAAAGGGCCTAAATATTGTACAACTAGGATATGTTCAAAAATATGTTGGCTAATGTAGATATAAAGATCATTATATTCATCAAGTTAAATGTTAGTTCACTGTCACTAACAATAATTCTTAACGTTTAATTATTCTTTTTGTAGACTAGATTTGGTTGAACCAAATGGATTTTCTCTGACGACAAAACGCGTTTAGTGCAGGGCAACAATGAGTTTCATCAATGCTTTATGGGGGTCATAAAACGACAGTCGTAAAAACAGGTCCGTCCTGAACTAAATATATCTCTTTTGTGTCTATACTCACCACTGTGCGAGTTCATCCTCTGCATCCACGGATATATTTGAATACTTCCCTTCGGTTCCTGAGACGCAGTCTTGCCTTGGTCTGAAGCATAATCCTGGGTCAGTGAACCCTGTGTTTGCCCAAGGCTTTGCCTGCAACTTGGAAGCACATCCTTGTCCTGGTAGAACACATTTGATCCGTACTCGTACGGTCCTCGGCTTGACCCGAACATAATGTTTTCTTGAGGCGAATAGAACGGATTGGAGTATATCCGGTTTTGGGCCACGGCTGCCCCATATGGCGAGAAGTGTCGCGCCGGGTCATAGTTTGTCGAGGTGAGGGTAACATTGGACAGAACTTCCTGACCGCCGTTTAAATGGCATGAGAGCGACGGGTTCGTAAAATAGGAATTCATACCTTCTTTCCTTTAAACGCCACTTTTTCTCTCACTCCCTCCCTTAATCTACACACTCTCTTTTTCTCTCTCACACTCTTTATCCTTATCAACCTATATCTTATTTCAAGTCTTTTTTATAAATACTTTATCATTTATCTCAGATCCCCAGCAGAGAACGTGTACTAATGTTTCCAAATCTTCGCTATAAGATTAACAAGATGGCAATGTCAGCTGACCACTCCGATAAGAACCAAACATGAAGCAACAATAAAAGTACGAATATAAGATGATCTTTTCTTTGCCCTGTTACAACAGCCTAGGGAAGGGAACATAACGCACGCACACCCCCTTATATTGAGATATTTGATTATTGATTCTCTCTTTCCTCTCTGGCTTTCACTCTCTCCCTCCCTTCCAATCTCTCTCTCTCTCTCTCTCACACACACACACTCATGTTTATTTTTGTGAAATGTGGGGACATTCCATAGGCGTAATGGTTTTTATACTGTACAAACTGTATTTTCTCTCCCCCTACACTACCCCTACCCCTAAACCTAACCATCACAGGAAACTGTGCACACTTTTACTTTCTCACAAAAACTAATTCTGTATGATTTATAAGCCTTTTGAAAAGTGGGGACATGGGGTATGTCCTCATATGTCACCCTCTCCTTGTAATACCTATGTCATACCCATGTCATTATACACATTTGTGTCCTGATATTTCACAAAAACATGCCCACACACACACACACACACACAAAGGTTGAGTGAAATAATAAAAAATATATATTTTCCAAATATTTTTAAAGTAATTTGAGAATGTCTTAGCTGTCTTTTTTTTCTGGCTCGTCAAAGTAATGTCCCGTAATATAGAATTATGTCCACAATCCTCAGCCCCTATATAAATGAGATTAAGGTTTAGTAATAAAATTATGTAATTAGTGAATAGCCTTCGCTTCACTGGTTTGGTTAAAAAATCGATTAACATTATTTCCCCCAGACGCTAAACGACGCAAGGCGTACAAGCTGTGATTATTCATTTTATTCTATGTATTTATTCTTAATTAGGCTATTTAAATGATAAAGTATAACATTGGTATCACAATACGGTTCATTTGTACCATATTAACTAACATGAACTAACCAGAGCAATACATTTGTTACTGTATTAATCTTTCTTAACGTTTGTTAATAAAAATACAGCAGTTCATAGTTTGTTCGTGTTACTTCACAGTGCATTAACTAATGTTAACAAATACAACTCTTGATTTTTATAATGTATTAGTAAATGTTGAAATTAACATTAACAAAGATTAATAAATGCTGTAGAAGTGTAGTTCATTGTTAATTAATGCAGTTAACTTATGAGCCTTATTGTAAACTGTTACCAGCATTTGAAATAGTATAGGTAACAGAAAGAAAAAGTGTTTTCACACATACATGTCTACTGAAATGTATTCGTTTTGAACCATAGTGTCGATTTAGCCACATCTACCTTTGAAGTGTTTTAAAATCTATCAAAATGTATTTTCTTGTGGCTGAGAGTGATCCGTTAGGAAAATTGATAAGCAACTATATCAATTTTAAGACTTTCAAAACCACAGCCTATAAGCCAAATGTAATAGTGATAAGATGGATTATTATGTTAATTAGGCTAAATAAACAAATTTAAGATTATATTATAAACTTATTCCTCAGCTGAATATGCATGGAAAATAAACGCGTTTCATTGATAATTGGATTTAAATTAAAAGTGATTTTAGCCCGTTTACATAAATGACCATTTTAGGTACACCAAAATGCCCGTATCAGATAAATCACTAAATTAATCCACTATCAGGTGAAGATGCACGTTATATTTCGCTTTAATGAATGCTTTTTTAGCTTGTTGCTCGAAGGATGTTTAGAAGAGGGGGTGCTTTATGGTTTTACTGCAGAAGAATTCCTTAACGCCTGTGCAAACTGAAAGTCGTAAAAGCAGACAAATGACCTATAGCTCCTGGTTTACTGGCTTTAGCAGCTATGCATATGCTGTAGCTTATGTATTCTTACAAGGAAATGACACAAAATTGATCAATTTTACAGTAAATATGACTGCACTGTGCAGCTAAGTCTTGAATAAGATCCTGTCCTATAGTTAAAGGAAAAAATCAGATTTTACATGCCTTTCAATTAAAAACTGTAACTACTTTGTAATTACAGTAATATTATCAAAGCGTAACAAAAGCAAATTAAACTTCATTTTAAATTAAGTTATGTTAAACAAATGAAGAGGAAAGAAGCATACTCATTTTTTATATGTTTCTGTAATATTTAGGAAATACAACGTGTTGCAGCAATTCTGTGCCGTTGCAGCCCGTCATAATCGGACAGCGCTGCGTCTCTCAAAGGCATCGTGAGATTAGTTTATCATAGAGACCATCGGTGGCACTGGTACGATCTACTTAGGCTTACGATGCTTTGGGGAAACGCAGCCCAGGTCGTTGGACGCGAACATGGTGTTTCTTTAAGTTGTTTTTCCAGAATGTTTTTCGTTGATGTTCATGTTGAATGTGTATTGCAACAGTCTCCGTTTTGGCTATAATCAAAGCCGTTTTCACAAAGACTTCGAGTGACCGTTGATTTGCATTTAGGAGTGCGTTAATTTTATGTTGCATAGTGATTGAAAACTCATGGCAAGCATGTAAAACAAACAGCAATATTTCACAGCATTTCGGAATGGCTCCCAATGTGCAATTGGAATTAAAGAAAGAAAGTCATTTTAAAAGGTGGAGCGGATTTGTGCATGGAAGGGTTTTATTTCAATTCTTATTTTGGCTTGGCTGGCAACAGTCCTAAATTCCAATTTACGGAATTAATGTTGTTTATATTATTTGTGAAGCAATATGTGTTAACAACGACAGCATTTGCCGTCACTTTGGACTGTTGTAAAGGCTTTGCACATTGAGAGCCAGTCAGAAATGTTGTGAAATATTGCAGTTTTACGTGTTGCCATGAGTTCAGTTTTAATCACTATGCAACATATATAAAATTAATGCACTCCTTAATGCAAATCAACGGTCACTCGAAGTCATTGTGAAAACTGTAAAGTATCTTACATTGACAGAGGAGAAAAACGACATAATGCTATTTGCAACACGACATATATGAAGTAACAGGAATAACGATAACAACAACTACAACTACTACTAATAAGACATTAAACATTTTAAAACGAAAGGAAAATAAATGTATTAGATTATATACTTATAATTACAAAATCACTCAAATATATATTTTTATTTTGAGCAAAATAAACGTTTTTAGTTAATTATGTTATTATATAACTTAATTTTTATTTTTTATCCAGAACACTAAAATATTGTGGATGTACCCATGATTTTCCAAATAGTGAAGCTCCCATCCTGCTCCTTCAGGTGACCTTTTGACCTTATGAAATGAGTGGGTGCCTGCTAATGCTGTTTTTGTTCAATATTTGTATGTGTTGTCATTCACAGATGCTGCTGACTACAGATAACTGCTATCAATATAGCTTATTGCTGTTTTAAACGTTATAAGATTTAAAATTCATAATTTTATGTACATACATTTACATTTATACTATGTGTGTAGTTATAGCTATTGGTTGGAAATGTGCGGATTGTTTATATTGATACATTTATTTATTTATTTGCAAGAGTTATGAGTGGTTGACAATGCAATGAGTCTTACTTTAGCTGGTTTTTAAAGACAATTCTCTAAACTTCTATAAACATTGGCTGCTATTCAAATAGTATTTGAAGCCCACGATATCTCACATTTGAATTAACATGTATGGTAATATTTTGTTCATATTATGTCGTTTGTCTTATCCAATTCAGCTTTACTGAATGACCCAATTTATGTTTTTTCACCTCATTTTTATTTTTACTGCGGTATGTATGCCACTCCTCTAAATTAATGGAGAAAAACGCTGAGGACGAATCATACATTAATGAAATGAACACTAGATGGCAGTGCTGCCTCCATAAATGTCTACAAAGAGAAGTTATTTTAGTGTTGTCTACTTCTCATTCTGATGTCTTTTGGTATTCGCTGGCATCTATTTTAAAACTAAAATATAGCTCAAATAGACTGTTTTCTATAGCCTATGTATAAAAATAATCTCTTCGTTTATTTAAATGTCGAAGAGACATAAGTCTATGTATGTAAAACGGCGTTTACTTCTCTTACAAGGGTGTTAATAAACTGACTCAAAAGTTATCCAAAGCGGAGAGGCACGAACTTACCGACGCTCGACACGCTTTTCTCGTGACGCACATTGACGGATCCGGCTGCAGAGCTCCTGACGAGAGGGCGGGGGATGATCGCGAGCGCTCGAGAATTAACAAGCATGTTCTCAAATTAGGTAATCCACATTTGGTGATAATCCATTCCTGTTTCCTTTAGTGCAAAGACAACGCTCTCGACTAGTGAAGTCTTCTTTCAAAACTAAAGCTATCTAGGCTACTTTTGAAGACCAAATGCAGTGAGAGAGGTAATGAGAGACTGTTAAGTCAATTTTTAAGGTTGCTGTTGCAGTTGTAAGACTAAAATAAATGAATGTTCCGTGTTCAGCCTGATGGGGAACGAATATGATCGGGGCAGAGACTACTGTATAAAGTTGATTATCATGGAGAGGACACCATGTGACTTAGCACAGCCAATCCATTCCTTGGCTAAGTCGTAAACTTTTATTACATAGCTGTAAATTTTTCACCAAACAACCAAGAATGTTGCGCCTTCTTTCTATGCTGGACGACCACTTGTCTTGCTAATCCTGTCTTTCATAGCATATGAATGCAATTAAATTCTCATGTGTAGTCTTCAGACTTGCATTCTTAAGTAGTTATTTGTGTGTACAAATTAGGATTACATTAAAATAGATTTATAATCATTGCACGCGTATTAACAGCTTTTAACTTTTTCTTAGGGTTATTAGGGTTAGGGTTTTTCTTCGGTAGAACGGTTAAAAATATATAACATCACCTTCATTAAAAGCAGCCTTCAAACAAAATGACAGTAAATAATAGAAATATTCACTATCTTAAATTCGGCGTGTTGTTACCCAATGTAGATTCGATGTGTCTGAATATAAAGAGAATAGACGGTAATTATATTAACCGAAAAACAAAAACATTGGAATCAAAAATACATGTATAGTCTGTTTTAAATAATATTTATTTTTTAACTTGTGTTAAACGTTATCACTTTTATTTTTTTTTTCTTTCCAGGAAACATACTAACGAGTTTAGGGCCTAGACTTGATCGCAACTGAAAACACTGCGTGACTCCAACTTACTTACAGCATTGGGAGATTTGTCCATGTATACATACAGATATAGTCTGTTTATACACAATTGTTTCGGACCCTGGTCCTGAGTAGGCCTATTACTATGTTGTAGGTCTCACTAATAAACTTATCAGCTCTTTATAGAGTCTCAAAAACCTGAAATAGTGTCAGATAAAGAAGACACTATCGGAGTACTCCAAGATCAGGTTAAAAGAATGATCCTGCTAAATAAATATTCAGTGTTCAACAGAAGTTAAGCTCAGTTCAGTATTTGTGGGATAGTGTTGATACCTCAAATTAGACTCTTCCCTCGTTTTCTTGAAAAAAAGGGAGCAAAAATCGAGGTTGCTTTTTGGAGGATATAAAAGCAGAAATGTGAAGCTCGCATTTCATTAAAGGACTAACATCAAGTCTTATGTTAAAACATGTGCATAATTTAAACTGCGTTTATGAAGTTGTAATAGCGACAAAACTGTACAATTCGTGGCCTGCAAAGCGATTTGTCCACGCTAAAATCGTGTTAACACGCATACTGGTTACTATTTGGTCCAACCTTACATCCAGTGTAAGTGTCTCACTAACGCAGATTTTTGCTTATTTTTAAGACAAGAAGGGACAAGTGGAAATTAACTGTTATGCAATCAACATCATGCTACAAATGCGATTGTTCTTATGTGCTGAATTCAGAATAGGCCTATATCTTTAACTTCCTAATGAGAGGTGTTTCCTTTTTTTCAAATGATTGGTACTTTTGCCAAAAAGTTGCTACAATAACCAACCAATTGAAAACTTCATTAGAAAATGCCAGAACAAAACATCTTCAATTAAACATAATGAAATATTAACGTTAAAGCTGCATTTCAAGAAGTATTTGCAGTCTTTAGAAAAGTTGTTGTTGGAACAGAAACTGAATTAAGTAAAACATATGTAAGGGTAAATGGGACATGAGGTCAAATGGGACAGTATAATAGCCTGCAGAGTTTATTTTCTCGCTTAATGAGTGAACATACCTTTTTTTGCTGAGCCCGCAGACTGAGACCATAATCAAAATTGGATGCCATCATTGGTGTGGCATCATGTAGGCATTAAACAGGAAGTTGGCCCTGCATGAAGCGAGGAAAATGACATAAGCTTAGTTTTCATAACAAGGCCATAAAATTGTCATATTGCACAAACCTTTGATGGAAATATGAATATATAACTGCAACAAAATTAGTAAAAAAAAAAATTAATATCACATTTCTATTTTCAGAATTAGGTTGTTTTTATTTTGTCCTATCAACCCAAATACAATTTGGTGTTTTTGGGTGATTGGGAGAGTGCTTAAAGGCTTTGCTAATTAAGAAAATGATTAACCTTGCAACAGAGAACCATTCTGTCTGCTTTAAATTGGTGGTTCCCACCCTCTTCATTTGTGCATCCCCTAATAAATCACAAAAATGCTCAGAGCTGGATTTTGCTCAAATAAAACAACATAATTCTGAAAATCTGAATTTTTAACTGATTTTGTTGTAGTAATACACCATATCAATGTCCCCATCAAAGGTTTGCGCAGATTAAATGTATTTGTCAAACTGTTTTTTGGGCGATGGGGCCACCCAACATTTTACCAAAATCATTTTCTTCATGGCGTCTTAATAATGAACAGAAAAAAGGAAATCTTGCATATGAACATATCAATGAAATATGAACTGCAATAAATATGCTAGCACTAGATGTGCTGTCCAAATCAATAAAAATGCTATCAAAAAACAAAAACAAAAAAGGTTTTGTCTTATATTTTAGATTTAATGAAAGCCATTACAGGGGAGACCGGGTATGGTTGTAACACTTTTTGTTTCAGCATCTGTAACTCAATGAAAGTTTGAAGTGAAGTGAAGTGAAGTGAAGTGAAGTGAAGTGAAGTGACATGTGGCCAAGTATGGTGACCCATACTCGGAATTTGTGCTCTGCATTTAACCCATCCAAGTGCACACACACAGCAGTGAACACACACACCGTGAACACACACCCGGAGCAGTGGGCAGCCATTGCTGCGGCGCCCGGGGAGCAGTTGGGGGTACGGTGCCTTGCTCAAGGGTCTCACCTCAGTCGTGGTATTGAGGGTGGGGAGAGCGCTGGACATTCACTCCCCTCACCGACAATCCCTGCCGGACCTGAGACTCGAACCCATGACCTTTGGGCTACAAGTCAGACTCTCTATCCATTAGGCCACGACTGCCCCGTCTCGTTTGAGCTAGAGTGCTACAAAAGGCACCAATTTAAACCTCTGCAAGAATATCACAGCCCCAATGAGTTGATGTCAAATACATGCTGTGCCTTTTTTTACAATCTAGGGTAGGTTGTAACACATGCTGGGGTAAGTTAACAAACAAAAAAGCAAAAACAGAGGCAACATTATGCAATATGCTTCAAATATGTTTATTGAAACAATCCATAAGAACAAACAGGTTTGATGGGCCCAGAGACAGCATATAGAGCCCATTTTACCCACACTTTCTTTGTCTTTTAGTTTCCAAATGGCTCCATACAAACAACACAAAAGTTTTCTGAGGTCTCAGAATCCTCACCACTGGCTTTCAACATTTTCTTCGCAGCTGATCTGTCCTGCCCTTCTTTGAAACCTCATCACATTGGCAGACACACAACTGTCTTTTTTTATTGTGTAAGCATTCTGTAAAACTATTAAATAAACTGTTCTTATCCCTGACTGGTGGAATTTGGGGTGTTATTACTCTCCCCATGTTACCCGGTGTCCCCTACCTGGTTACAGCAGCAAGCATCTTTCAGAGAAAGGAACGCTGCTCCCTGCTGGTGAATAGCTGCAAATTCATACTCTGACATCAGGCCGTTAAATCAGTTGCCCAACCATGGTCCAGTACACATTTTGGATGTATCCTTTATCTGACACAGGCCTTGAAGGGCCTTGAAGTTTCTACCGCCGAGCTCATAAGTTAAATCAAGTCTGATTAGAAATACAAACTGTGCAGTGTTGGGAGAACTTCAACTAGGTTGGAAAACACTGCTATAGATTATGAACGATTAATGTTACCATGTAAATAACAATAGAGAATAGAAATAAAAGAATAAAAAATAGAATAGTAGGCTATAGATATGAGCATGAATAACACATCGTAGCATGAATAATAGAGTCTACATTTATTGAGCGCCGATGATAAGCGATCTTGCTTATGGCGCGAGAGTCACATTTATTTATGCATTTATGTCTACATTTATTTCCACATTTCTTTGTCCGTATGGTAATGAGGGGGGCGTGTTTACCTCAGACATAGCAATCGAGCTTAGAGTGCTGGCGTAGGCAAGGGCAAAGCTTTGAGGCCACAGTGACACCTTGTGGTGTGACTAAACTAAGTGCAAGAGGTGTGCGGACGTGTCTTTGCATTGAATTAATGGCTTAGAGATGGGCAATATGGCCAAAATCTTATATCACGATTTAAGTCATTTAATATCACTATAGGCTACCTGTATGTATATAGGGGCAAACATATATGGCCTACTCTTTATCCCGAATATGGCTGTAAAAAATCGTCCGCTCGGGATTTCTAAAATGTTTTGGCAAATATGAAAAGAAACCGCATCTTTAGCAGATCTGAAACAGACACGGAGGCGCGTGCGCGTGAAATTATCCAGGATTAATCACATTTAATGTAAATGCGCTGGAGGGGGCTGATAAGAGCTTGCATTTATTGTCGATGAGACTCGCAGAGCAGCTCGGAACGCGGAGAGAAATCAGCGCACATTTCACTCAAATCTACCCAATATCGATCAATGCGTTTGAAACGCGACTGCAAATTCAGTTTACATTCGCGTTTCCTGATTTTGCATGTAACATGAGACAGTTCAAATGCTTAATATATAACAATATTAAGATCTTTATGTTTTTCGAAGCCTCTTCTGGTAGGTGAAATTTGATCGAAATAAATTATAATAATATTTCACAATATTACTTTTTTAATGTACATGAATTGTTTTTTATGTAAATGTATTTTAAAGTGTAATTTATTCCTGTGATGGAAAAGCTGAATTTTCAGGATCATTACTCCAGTCTTAAGTGTCACATGATTCTTCAGAAATCATTCTAATATGATGATTTACTGCACAAGATTCATTTCTGATTATTATTATCAATGTTGATAAAATTTCAAGCATTCAAAATTTGGGGCAAATAAATTAATAATAATAATAATAATACTTAGCAAGGACGCATTACATTGATCAAAAAAATACATTAAAAACGATTTAGAATTCAAACAACTTGTTAATTAAACTTTCTATTCATCAAAGAATCCTGGGGAAAATGTATCATGGTCTTCAGCAGCAAAAACTGTTTTCAACAATGATAATACGCTAATAAGAACCATTACTGATAAATGAACAATGAACTCCAATATTAATTAAAAATAACTGAGCACCAAGTCAGCATATTTAATGATTTCTGAAGGTTCGTGTGACACTGAGGACGGAGTAATGATGCTGAAAATTCAGCTTTGCGTCACTGGAATAAATTACATTTTAAAATGTATTAAAATATTAAATTAAATTCAATATTTTTATTTTAAAAAAGGTAACTATTTCACAATATTATTGTTTTTACTGTATTTTTGATCACATTTCAAAAACATTAAAACAGTATTTCAAACTTCTGCTAGGTAGATTGTGTCTGTTGTTGGATTTGCTGTTGTTATTTTCTGTCAATTTACATATTAAATTTGAATTTTGATAGTTATAAGAACTCCATACTGAGTATTTGGGGGAGTTGATAATTTAATTGACTAAGCTTGCATGCATCTGGGCTACTTGAAACTAAATCTCTAGCTCTACGTTTCTCGAATCATGTTGTATCTTGCCATCTATAGTCTAAATGGTAAAATATTAGCCTACATAACATACGTACCAGCGCATGCACATACAGTGGCATGAAAAAGTATCTGAACCCCTTGCAGAATCTGTGAAAATGAGAATTATTTTAATAAAATAAGAGGGATAATAAAAAATGCATGTTATTTTTTGTTTAGTACTGTCCTGAGTAAGATATTTTACATAAAAGATGTTTGCATTTAGTTCACAAGACAAAACAATAGCTGAATTTATTAAAATAACCCCATTCATAAGTATGTGAACCATTGATTCTCAAGTGTGTGTGTGGTTACCTGATGATCCACGACTGTTTTTTTGTTTTGTGATGGTTGTTCATGAGTCTCTTGTTTGTTCTGAGCAGTTAAACTGAACTCTGTTCTTCAGAAAAATCCTCCAGGTCCTGCAGATTCTTCAGTTTTCAAGCATTTTTGCATTTTTGAACCCTTTCCAGCAGTGACTGAATGATTTTGAGATTCATCTTTTCACACTGAGGACAACTGAGGGACTCAAACTCAACTATTAAAAAAGGTTCAAACATTCACTGATGCTCCAGAAGGAAACACGATGCATTAAGAGTCGGGGGTGAAAACTTTTGAATTCAAATATCAAGGTAAATTGTACTTATTTTTTCTGCCGGGAAACATGCAATTATCTTCTGTTGGTTCCGAAGGGCAGTGCTAAATGAAAAACAATGATATTTAAACAAAATAAGAAAAATTGTGACATCTTCATCCTGTTCAAAAGTTTTCACACCCCGACTCTTAATGCATAGTGTTTCTTTCTGGAGCATCAGTGAATGTTTGAACCTTTTTTAATAGTTGTGTTTGAGTCCATCAATTGTCCTCAGTGTGAAAAGACGGGTCTCAAAATCATTCAGTCACTGCTGGAAAGGGTTCAAATATGCAAAAATGCTTGAAAACTGATGAATCTGCACGACCTGGAGGAATTTTCTGAAGAACAGAGCTCAGTTTAACTGCTCAGAACAAACAAGAGACTCATGAACAACCATCACAAAACAAAAAAAACAGTCGTGGATCATCAGGTAACCACACACAGTATTGAGAATCAATGGTTCACATACTTATGAATGGGGTTATTTTAATAAATTCAGCTATTGTTTTGTCTTGTGAACTAAATGCAAACATCTTTTATGTAAAATATCTTACTCAGAACAGTACTAAATAAAAAATAACATGCATTTTTTAATATCCCTCTTATTTTATAAAAATTATTCTCATTTTCACAGATTCTGCAAGGGGTTCAGATACTTTTTCATGCCACTGTACATGAAAGGGTCGTTTAAAGACCAGTTGTTGCTTTGTTAGATGTCGTGTTCAACGGGTTTGAGGTGTGCAAAGCTGTAAAATGAATTTAACTTGTGACATATTTAAACAGAAGTTCTTACATTTGCGAACTAGATTCAGTTTTTAAATGGTATGTAATGTGTACAATATTTTGGTATTTATTCCCAGCAAAACGACGTATTACGCGTAAAATCCACGTAACTAAACCTTATCACTTAGGTGCAACCCGCAAACCTTTCAGTCAGTCTCAAATAATCAAATTAATCGTTACCATATTGGTTTATCTGAACATAGATACTGTTTTAGTTTGTGTTAAACAAACGGAGAAACAAATATGAACACCTGAACAGTTTCCAATAAGCACATTTCATTCCATACACCCTACAACCATGTTCTGCATGTCAAGACTATGCACTGTGGAAGTTAACAGACAGTTATGTTGACATGCCAATTATGTTAATAAGATTTATGCAATGCGTAGTTGCTGTTTTCGAGTATAGAGCCTATTAAATGTGAGCTGAGTATGCAGTGTTTAATGTAGGCTATAGCCTTGAAGAAAACTAGAAAATGCTTCATCGTTATGTTCTGTGTGTAATCAGAAAAGAGCAAAAAAACGAAACAAGCACAAGTAAATTAATCTGTAAAAAATACACAATGCATCTGTTAAAACTGTGGCTAAACAGAAGTATAAGGGAGTTAATAGAAAGGTGAACAAATGTAATGTCTTAAAATAATGTGACATACTTTTACCTTAATAATTGCGATTCATTCACTTACTGTAGATACAAGTGTTGCGACAGGAAAGGTACGCCTTCGGTCCATTTCACTTGTTAAAAAATGATTGTAGCCTACTTTGCCTGTAACATTTTGCGTATCTTGTAAATATCGCATTAAGTTTGCTTATCAAATGAAAACATAATTTGCTAATATGACGAAACTGAACATAATTAAGGCATCCAAAACAATAAAACATACTGTCATCATTAACTAACATTTAAATATGAAACAAAATTCACTTATTTTGAAACACCCTACGAAATCCCCGTTCACCAACAAGCTAGGCTTTGTCAACGCATGTCTATCTTACCAACAAAGCTGGGAGATCGTTGCTTACAACCTCTGGCTTTATAACCCCAATTCACCCACAGAAGCCATAGAATTTGTTACTGGCCACCATATAAAACCGACGAAGATGTTGAAAGGACAGAAATTATAGTGTGTATTGTAGAACCGGCAGCGATGGTTCATTTACAATGCCATTTGCGGAGTCTGCAAAGGTAATTTGGCGGAAATGGACGGCCTTGATGAAGGCCAGCTGACGTAATCAAGGCAGTTTCTTGTTGTCGAGCCAGGAAGTCAACCACAACAACATCAAACTACCTAAACCACGCATCAGCTGAACAGGCTAGCCAACACTTCAAGGCGTTCCTTTAATATGTTTAAAGTTGGATATGCCTTTAGTCATAATACAATGTCTATATCCAATAGGTAAATATGACAACACACGGAAAAATACCTACACAAAGAACACACATGAACGCTGTTAAAAATCTGAAAGCTCTCCAAATAGAATGAGCATGCCCTTCATGAGACCACAGTAGCCTACACTTTAAAATAAAACGGCAGACTGCACAAATTCGACATCAATTAATTCTGCTAGACATGCTAATTTAAACCTCTATTAACGCATGGTGCATTTCAGATATCATCTATTGAAACAAAACGTGAGCACGATGCTTTACTTACTATATAGGTTACCTAATATAAATATATTAACTGTTTTAAATGGTAAAAAAAAGATAGAACAGCAAACAATGGCGTTCGTATTTCGTACATGACCACACCACCTCAACAAGAATAAAAAATGTTAAAATTTTAAGGACCTCCACGGCATTTCCTGAAATATGAAAACATAAACAGCTGTGCACGTGCTGCCCAGTTTAAATCATAGTAATGCCTAAATCTGGGCTTACCTCATTTTTCTACTTCCATTTTATTCCCTCACGCCCGTCTGTCCTTTGGATTTTTCACCACTATTATGAAACAATCCCTGTTGTAAAAGCAGCGAAGCGCCTTTGTTCACCATGTGAAATGAGCTCCAGAGAAAAAATAAACACAAGCCCGTCCTACTCTTCACATTAAAACGCATCTTTGCTCTTTGTTATATGCAGGTAATACAATTCTAATCTGGCACTCTACTGAGATCAGTACCGCGTTCAAACATTCGTCACAATAAAATGTATAGGTCTCCTCGCCTAAGTACAGTGTAGTCCGTTTGAATGCAAAATCGGTTACATTGCTGTAGATGAACTAAATATTGTACACGCACGTTCATTTTGAATGAGAAGGGCGAGGAGAAAGAACAGGATGATATTCATCGGAGTATTGAAAAACTCATACACTCATTAGCACATGACATATGTTTAATACACTTCAATATATATATTTGATATGATTTATATTTAAAGGCTTATATGAGGTTCTAAAATAGGTTTCAACTTGGTTATTTTAGAATAGGCCTACAACATATTTTAATGGGTTGGTTAAAGAAAATGTATATAGCATATTATAATTATCCCTCCCCTCCCCTCAATTAACATGCATAAAGCCTACACAGAATGTTTTTTTTAATTTTTTTATTAATACAATTAATAAATGTAATTGAACTGTAAAAGCTGGACTAACAGCAGTAGAGACACTTTGGATGTTTCAAAAATCGCTACATAAAAAGGCAGTAATCCTTAAGGAAATAACGTGGTTTTACTAAAATAACAAGCTAATTTGACGGACATGTTGCAAAACTAAATAACGGAATAAGTTCAGTTTGTACAGTTTAGAGTATTTTTTCCTTTGTACACGGTGTTATTTGAGATCTACAGTTAATAAAGATAGTGTAAAAAGTTATCTTCTGTAATTACGCAAGTAGCCAATCAATATATTCTAATCCCTGAATGATCATAATTTTTTAGGCTACTTCAGTCCATTTAAGTGGTTTCCCCTATACAGCCAACGTACCTTGTGACAACCTGGTGCAAGTCATTGTATCTTGTAACTGCAACAAGTATTTTATGCACGTTTTAAACAAATGCTTAGACGTATAGGTGAGAATTAAGAACTGTGTTGAACATGGAACTGATACCGTCTTGAATAACTCTTTTATAGAGTAAGGGTGCCACTGAAGCACAAGATGCAAATGCAGTCCTACGACTTTCCCCCAGTATTCATTTATTTGCACCTTTCCTTTCCTCCCCGGGTGATTCTCTTTTCTCCAATTGATGCTTCCTCGTTTCCTAGTTTCTCCAGCCTGTGATCCGGAAACCGATCGAACTCAGCCACCTTGAAGGACATCCCAATTCTCTAATTGTACCGCGAGGAGGCGAGGAACAGGAGTGAGTAAGATTCCAGAAGAGCTTTTTTTCTTTCTTTCTTTTGAACATTTAAAGAGTACAAGGGATACATAAAGCAAAGGGTTCCCTTGAGACAGCAAAATAAAGAGATTATTTGGAGTAAGGCATATAGAATCAGGATACATTTGAGACGAACAGCCTACTAAAAGCTTCCAGAGGAGCTATATGAGCAAGGATTCAAAGCGGTGTCCTATGCAGAAGTCTTTATTTCCTTGTATCCGTCCCTCGCACCTGAGACGCTGAGACGCGAGGAAAGGAATCTGGATGCACAAAACTGGTGTGACATAATTTCAAACAAAATCAGGGCACAACGAAGTTTGTTTTGGGAGTTCAAAACAGCTTGACAAAGATAACTTTCTGGTTTTGAATAGTTTGCATGTGCATAAATGCGCAAGGGAACCCGCGATGAATCAAAAAAAAAAAAAAAAAAATGACAGGGAACAAAGAATAGTAAAATAGTCATCAGGTGCCATGTTCCTTACAGCAGCATCTCGGAGATTTTGAATCGATTAAAGGGGTCATGATGAGAAATCAAATTTGCCTTGATCATTTGACAGATAAACATCCTGCAAGTTTTAGAGCTAAAAACGTCCTCCTCATTATAAACAAAGCATTTATTTATTCAAGCTCCAAAAAAAGCTTGTTTGGATATTGGGGGACTTGAGATGTTACACTGGCAATTGTTTTGCTTATGCCTGCCTCCAGAGCAAGACATTGTCGAATAATTTTTTATCATGGCACCATAGGCCCCCCCACTGGCATTCAATTGCTAAACAGCTGACACTTGCCTGGACCAGATGCAAGCGTTGCGTCAAAAGCCAATATACCCATTATAATCAGTGCTGCTGTCTACACTTGATACAGTATACAGATGCCCTATCACTTACTCCACGCTTGAGTACGCCTTTCTGGGGTGCGTTTCCCAAAAGCATCATTAGCCAACTAACATCGCAAGTTCTGTCGTTACTAACATAGTTCAATGATTTGGTGTTTCCTGAAGCCATAGTTCAAACGAACATTGGCAAACTGCATCACAAACTTGTATGGTTGGAACGACAGCTCTCAAGCTGTGGTTAGAAGCATAGTTTCTTGTTTTTATGACATGTGGACTTAATAAATCGTTATCTTGAGCAAAATAAGCAAGATTACATTAAGTACAATATATGTCTTTTGTTTCAAATATATACAATGTCATTTACATATTTTAGTTTGTCAACCGATTTTAAGCACCGTTTTTGAAGAGTGCGCATGTGCGTACATGCTCTAGTACGTAAGTATGAGCCTATGATTGAATCTGGAAATAAAGCAAAATAACAGAAAAATGATAATTAGTCCTCAGATTCCATGTGCGTAATTAATAGCAAAAAATCTAGCATCGATTCGATCTCAAACAGATTCATTTAAAGTAGTTATTACTCTACCACCTGCGTGACATCATTCACCAACGTGGCTGAACGACAGGTTTGCGACAATACTGTTCCAAAACTTTCCAGCCAGCAAGAAGCTACCAAGAGAGGATGTCTAGATGTGCTTTGTTTACGTTTACTAAAGTTGCGCCCCTATCAACAACAGGACACTTTCATTTTAATGTATGGTACCCTTTTATCTGCGTCATATTTCGGGTTTCGCATGGCTCAATTGGTAGAGCATTGCAACATACAACAATATGTGATCATGCGATCGTGGGTTCGATCCCAGGGAACGCATGTGCTCTAAAGTGTACATGCACTATAAATCACTAAGGGTAGGTGTAGTCGTTAATAAAAAAAAAGATTTTTGCTAAATGGAAATAGGACAAATGGCGGGTAAGGGACCGTGTAAAAAGTCTACACATTGCATTTAAATGAACACGCATTTTGATTGATAACGACGGTCATACATAATTTCATGACGACAGACGTAACACGACACTGTCATTATTTTTACGCCAGCTAGAGGGCGCATGACTTTAAAATGTAAATATAGGTCGTAATAAGATGCCTGAAAAACGACCTATAGGGTCTTTTTTGCCGGGTTACCGCTACAACAGTTGGACAATGTAAATCCTGTGTTTCTCATTGGCTCTGATTGGTCCCACCTCATTACGCCTATACAGACAGGGGCCCCCTGGTGGGCCTGCGGCACTGAGGACATGTCTGGGATGGATACTGCAGGGTCCAGCTCAAGAATTTAGCAGTCATCTTTCCCTAACTTCACCTTGCTGCAGCCTTTATGCAAATGTAGAGAGATTGTGGCAAATTAATGTTCTACCCTACCAGAGTGAAAAGGTGATCACCAGCTCACTCCAAGACAAAGAGTCCATTCAACTCCTCCTGGAAAACACTGTGAGAGTGAATACTGATGGTGTCCAGCGATATACTACTCCTCTGCTTCGTGTCAGTAACATGCCTTGTCTCTATGCACGTAAGGCAGCTGTCTTGCCACAACTGAGGGAAATTGAGGAATCGCTGGAAAGAGACCCTGATCTAGCTGCAGCATACCAAGAGGAGCTGGTCAAGCTAGTGCAAGCTTGTAATGTAGTGAAGCTCAGTCAGGAGCAGGTGAACAGAACAAGAGAGGCCTGGCACATCTTGCACCGCATAGTGCAGCATAATGGGAAGAATAGGGTCATTTTTAATGATTCATTCTCATACCAAGGGAACAACGTGAACAAGCTCCTACTACCTGGTCTGTCACTCCTGGTAGTACTTCTGTGTTTACAGGAGCACTCTATTGCTATTAATAGTGACATTCATGGCATGTTCCATCAGGTACACCTCTTGCCAAAGGATAAACCACTGCTGAGATACATCTGGAGATAGACAGAATTCCAGATATCTATGAATGGCAGGTTCTACCTTTCGGGACCACTTGTTGTCTATGTTGTGCCTCGTTTGCTTAACAGAAGCATGTTCTAGATTACAGCCAGTCTGGAGAGGACACAGTTTTCAGTGGAGAAGACATTTTATGTAGATAAATTAGATTGATCTACGACAATGGGCTAGCAATGACCCTTCAGTTATCAGCCATCTGCCAGATGATATTCAGTCTCAGAGCAGCATCCTCTGGCGCTGTGAAGGTCACCAAGAGGCCCAGAAATCAACTCTTGGCCTACATTGCAATTGCCAATCAGACATCCTCTTGGACGAACGACGCAAACCAGACTGTCAAGTGTCCACAATGCAAAATATCTATCAAATAGCCAGTGTGATCCCCTTGGCTACATTGTACTATTCACCACTCGAGCTAAGATGAAAGTACAGAAGTTGTGGGACAAAAGGGGGGAGTGGGATGAGCCACAGCTACCAAAAGACCTATTAGACTCTTGGAAACACTGGGAGAGTGAGTTGTAAGAACTGCAGCACATCACTTTGCCCAGGTGTTATTGCAGCAAGGAACTGGACTGCTCCACTAGTATTAATAGGCAGCTTCACATCTTTTGTGATGCCTCAGAGAAGTCTTATGGATCTGTGGCTTACTTATGAACAGAGAACCCTCAAGGTAGAGTGGAGGTGGCCTTTGTAACAGCTAGGTCCTGTGTTGCTCCCAAGAAACAACAGAGCATTCCTCATCTTGAGCTGTGTGCAGCTGTCACAGTGGCACAGCTTGCTAAAGTCCTGAAGGCAGAGCTAACATTACCACTCAATAGTGTCACTTTGTGGTCTGGCTCTACTACAGTACTGACCTGGCTTTTCTCAGATTCCTGCCACTTTAAGGTGTTTTGTGGGGACCATAGTGACAGAGATACAGGACTTAATTGAATCTGACATCTGGCGTTATGTACAGTATGGCGACAACCCTACAGATGCCATTACTATAGGGATGTCTCCCTCTGATCTTAACAGAGACAACAGATGGAACCAAGGCCCAGCATTCCTCAGACAAACACCGGACAGCTAGCCAGAGATGCCACCATTAGCCCACATAAACTGCCACTGCCAGATCCTCAGCAATTTCACACCTTCACAGACTTCCTAAAGGCCTTTATACAACCACCAAACGAGAGCTCCCCCTCTACTGCAACTGCAGAAGATTATAAAGAAGCAGAGCTTACGGCCCTCAGTCGGATCCAAGACAAGTCATTTCCTGAAAAGATGTCCCACTTGAAATCTGGTAAACTTTTGCCAAGCAATAGTCAACTGCTGTGGCTAGCCAACGAACTAGATAACAGTACAAATCTTATACGTATTGGTGGTTATCTCTGACAGATCAGTCAACTAGAAGATGCCATTCATCCCATTATCCTTGACACACATCACCTGCTCACCACGCTGATCATCAAAAATGATGATGATTGTTTGCCTCACCAGAGGGTGTTTGCAGAGATCAGGAGGAAATACTGGGTATTGAGAGGACGAACAGCAGTCAGAAATCATCAGCCCCAAAGCACTGAATGCCAAAAATGGCAGGCCAAACAGCATCCTCCCCAGAATAACAGACCTCCCATCTGCCAGGTTGAGAATTTACCAGCCAGTTTTCTATTCAACTGGGATAGATTGCTTCAGTCCTTATCTCATAAAGGTGGGATGCAGAAATGTGAAAAGATGGAGGATCATTTTCAAATGTATGACTTCCCATTCAGTGCGTATTGATCGTGGCTTCATTGCTTGAAATATCAAAGGTAGGGATAAAGAACTTTGAGAAGCCTTTGCAGCTCTTCAGCCTTGAGCTCCAGGCTCAATTTACATGTCAGCAGATTAGATTCATGTTTAATCCACCCAGTGCACCACATTTTGGCGGGTGTTGGGAGTGTGAAGTTCAATCTTTGAAAACAGACAGTCCCTGAAGAAGTATTGATTCTTATTGAAATTGAGGGCATCCTTAATGCCAAACCCACTGGCTACATGTCGCTGACCCAGATCCAGTTACACCCAACATCCTGTTAATGGGGTGGTGAGATGCCTCACTTCCACAAGTGACATACCAGGATCCTGAACTTCTGAGATAACCGAGATTGAGGCAAGATCAGCTACTAGCTGATCACTTTTGGAAACAATTTATCCATAACTACCTACCTAACCTCCAAACCAGACAGAAATGGATGTCAGAATCGGACAATATACGAATAGGTGAAACTGTTATGATTGTGGACCAGCAGCCACCTCATGTACTTTGGCCTGTTGGAAGGATTATTCAGGTATTACCCAGGAAAAGATAACAGGATCGGATCAGCTGAGATTAGGGGTGGGCATTATACCAGTAGACACTATTAACAAGTAGAAATTTGTCAACCTGCAGAAGTTTTGGACTATCGTGGTTACACTCGTGCTGCACCATCACAAAAGCTTGTCATTTGAATGTGTTTTAAGCCTTTTAAGCCTTTAAATCATTAAATCGCAATAAGCAGCGAAAGAGGACTTGTTTCGGTATATGCTTGTGCTGTCTAAGAGACTGTTTCTGAGCGCTGTGAGATACACACGCACATGAAGGCGCTGCTCATACAGAACGTGAGTTTTGAACTGAGTTGTTTTTGGCACCTTATTGGGCTTGAATGGTCAATACACACTTGTATGTGCCAAAATGCCCGTCATTGTGAGTATCCTTGTAAACAAAGTAGTTGATGTCTTAAGTGTATGTAAACAGTTGAGAAATGTGCATGTGAATCAGTAGGCTATATTAAATCAGTGCATTTGGTCTTAAAGTGACAGCAGCATAATAAACTTACTACTGTCTGTGCCATTTAATTTTAATCAGACATTCTCATTGCTCTTGACTGAATAGCTTTTGTAACTTTGATAAGAATAAATGTATATTTAATTTACACAGTAAAGACTATTCAGTGTTGTTTTACATGTGATTACTTTATACAGTTTATGTAGGATAGCTATACCTATCCAGGGCTTGAAGTTTTTCAGATAGATCTATTTCATTTGTGTCTTTGTTATATTGTAGTCCTATTGCTTGTAATTAGTTTCTTTGATAATATTTTACTAATTTATCTATGACTGTCTACTTGTCTTCAGTGAGCTTGATGGGTTTTTTGATGGAATTACAAGGCTGGTAAAAACACATTTAAGTCGCAGATGCTTTTTTAACTGCTGTTTTCCCACCACTTAATTTTTTGTTATGTGTTTTTGTTATTGAAAGGAAATTTAGCACACAGCAAATTACATATTCATCTAAACACTGCTTCCAGCAGAGAGGCTGGCTGAAAAAACTTTCGCCATGAGTATATCAGGGCCTTTAGACTCGTTGTCATATAGAATCTTTATTTTAATATAAAAAAATAATATAGCTAATTATGATTGAAATTATAATATTACAATTATGATTGGAAATTAAAAGACATATCTGCAATAGCATCTGATCCTTGACTTTATACCTTGGGATCTAATTGGCGTTTTTTTTCTTTTTTTTTTCAGAGCATATTGCAGACCTTATTACCAAATATCGATAACAGCTACTTGCCATAAGACAATAAAATAAAAATATAGAAATAAATATAGCCTCATTCATTCACATGCCAGGGATATTTTAAAACCCATTGGCAGTGAATGCATAGAGTATGATGTAAGAGAAAGTAAAACAACGGAACAAAATAGCAAAGTAGGCCTATTCCTCACATAGGCTATATGTGTTCGTTATTTACAGCAATAATCTGAAATTATTCAACCTTAAACCAATGAATTAGCAGAAGTCATCTCACCACCTGTGTGGCAACGATCCAACGATGGATCGTACTGTTGTAGTTAAGTTGCGAGTTATGTCGTTCTTTGGAAACCCACCCCAGAACAGTACAAGCTATAAGGATATAAGAAATAGTGAAAGAATAGAAAAAGACATTGTTGATGGTACCACGAGACACCACTCACTCACCAACCACAGGCTTCTGGAGGGGATGTAGACCTGAACTTGATGAGAGCAGCAACTGGTTCCTAGTGCAGTGAGATAAACAGAGGTCTGCCATGGGGCCAAGGGGCCAAGTCCAAAGTCACAGATCAAGCAGTGATTTATTAGGGCCCAAGCGAATTAGCGCGAGGGCCCTCTTGTTCTTCTAAGGATTATTATTATTATTATTATTATTTTTTTTATTTTTTTTCCGTCTTCCGGGGCTTTTTGGGGGCCTTAACATGCTCAAAAACTCTTGAAAATTGGCACACACATTGGAATCCGCGGCCAATAGGGCCGGGTAGAAGCTGGAACCCAGGCGTGGCAGGGGGGCTCGACAGCGCCCCCTTGAAAAAAGTATGAAAATTTGGTCCATATATTAAACACGCTTGCACGTATTAGTATGAAACTCGGTACACATATAGACCTCATCGGGCCGAACAACTTTCGTACTCTAAGTTAAACGCCACGCCAACAGGAAGTCAGCTATTAAGGGTTGTTTGAAAAACGCATGCTCTGNTGGTTCCTAGTGCAGTGAGATAAACAGAGGTCTGCCAAGGGGCCAAGGGGCCAAGTCCAAAGTCACAGATCAAGCAGTGATTTATTAGATTTGTTTTACAGACAGGGCTTAGATTAAGCCAGGATTAGGCCTTAGTACAGTTAGAACATTTAAGTAGCTTTGAAAAACTTGGCTTTGAAAAAAACATTACTGGTGTTCATCTTGAGACAAAACAATGGCACTGACATATTTTAAGATATGTCAGTACAATTTGCTTTCAGCTAAAACAGCTCAAACATGCGTTTTAGTCTGGGACAGGCTTAAAGAATTGTCTGTTAAACTAGGAGTGAGAATTAAATAGTTTAGGTAAACTAGGGCAAAAACAGATTCATATTGACTTATGGTTATATACTTAGGGAAGTATTAGAGAATGAGACAGATATAGTGCTCTGTGCTAAATCATGCGTATTATTCCCCAAGAGCGTGATCCATGTAAGTCTACGTGTCATGCTTAAAAGAAACAATGCTTCTAACCATTAGTAACCACAGGTCCAGCGCTATGGTTTTGGGAAACAGCGAATCGTTGAACGACGCTTACAACCGCAAACGATGCTTTTAAGGAAGAACGAAAGAACAGCAACTTTGAGTTGTGTGCCAAAAAGCCCCGTTCCGTGGGCCACATAGAGCTACTTTTTTTTGAGGAGTTTCTCCTTGTCCAGACACGTCATGGCAGAGGATGCTTGACCTCTCTTAAGCGAAGATCGCATGTTTTTGCTGTTTAGGCTATATTCACTGCACTATTATTAAAACAATATTTTTTATAGCCTATGTTAGGTGTAGACGTTTTGTTTATAGGTTTGATGTCTATGTCGTAAAAACATAACATTTATTTTTTAGTTTGTTTAAACACCGACTTGATATTTTCGTACATATTTACATGTCTAAAATTTTGTGAAAGCACTACAACTGTAAATATAAAATGTGCCTTTCTCTTTCTGACGGCAGAAAGAATTTCGGTTGAAGGTACAATTAGGCGGAAAAATAACCCTATGCCTTTACGACAGTGTCTAGACTGGATGAGTTTTCAAAGGACAATTGAAAAGTTATTTTAGTGCCCACTTCCCACTTCACGCTCTGCCTTACACATTTACACATCTAGGACACACCCGAGAGAATATGTGGTTTTTCTAGGCTGTACAAAGCACACACCTGACATAAACTAACTTACCATGGATGAATTCCTTCATTGTATTGTTTTTTTTTTTGTTGTTTTTTTTTTGACAAAGCGCAGACGACCCTTTCCCTTGTGAAAAATAAGTACCATACTTTAAAAAAGAAAGCTTAAGGAAATAATATACTTTAAAATTATATAAGTGCTAATTGAATATAAGGGTTTCGGACACTTATTGCATGCTATTTTAAATTGATATGCAATTAGTTGACTTAAGTACAATTATGTTTTATATATTTTAATTATACTTTATATGTAATTTCATAATTCTATTGTATTTGATATATGGTTAAAGTGTACTGTCGGATACTGACAAGTTTGTGGTAAACTAAAATATACTTTAATGCCATTTATATTCATGCTTTTATGTCATGTAAATTAATATAAGTGTAATTACGCATTTGTAATGACGAAATTGCAATTTGGTACATTATATTAACATCAGTATGTTTTCACTTCTTCAAATGTATATCAAATAGGCCTAACACTTAGTAATAATCAAGTACTTTATGTGCTATAGTATGGCAACACATTAAAATAAGTGTACTTCTTTATAGCAGGATGACACGAGATTATCACAACATAATGACTGAAAATGTACTTTAAAACAAAACGATCATTTTGACGTTGTTACAAAGTGCACTTTTAAAAAGCGAACTCTTCAAGTATACTTAAATGGCCTTTTATTCATATTATTTAATTTGTAAGTAGTTTTTTTTAAAGTGTACTTTTAAGATTTGAAGTACACTACAAATGCACATTCAATACTATTAAGCGCATTTCTTTTTCACAAGAGTTACCAACAAATGTGATTATACCAACAGATATGTATTGTTTAAATAGGACAATCCGATGATTCTTACCTTGAATTTTCGAAAAACAACATTCTATGTCATTCATATCTGATTGTAATGTACTGGACTTGTTTTAACATACGAGTTTGAACATAGAGTTATATATTTTTTGAAATATTTATGCGTATGCAATTGTATGTAACTCTTTTTCCAGCTTGGGAAACAAACAATACAATGGTGTTAAGAGACATTGAATATTGCAGTTGTTCAACATCCCGATGAAGCAGAGCCGGCAGCAGCAACGTAATAATAATAAGTACTGTTGCTATTTGGTGTATGATCTTACAATCTCATTGTAATATACTATAAAATAACGAAACATGCTTTTTCTTTGTCTCCTAGTTAATGCAAATGTTCGTTTCTATTTGCACACCAGTCTATCTCGGAGAAACATTCTCTGTAGTAGGCTACACATAAGAAAACACAAATTATCGGTTCCGTTTCCTTTCAAAAGTCACATTTTGTCCCTCGAGGAAAAGTTCACAGTTCACAATAGGGGGTTTCCAGAGAAATATTGCAGGTGATCTCGGCTTAACTTCTTTTCCTTCATCCTTCTGTTCTGGAACCAAATTTTGACCTGTCGGTCAGTAAGGTTTAACATTCTGGAGAGCTGAAGCCGCTTCTCTTTGTTGATGTAAACATTAAAGAAGAATTCTCGCTCGAGTTCTCGGATCTGAAACTTGGTGTATGGACATCGCTTCTTCCTCATTCGTAGGGTAGCTAAGAGCAAAAAAAAAGAAAAGAAAAAAAAAGAGAGAGGTCAAAACCGCCACATCAATGCTGTAATCAATTAAAATGATTGGCTTTATTTCATATATCACTAACTTTACTTTGATGGAAAACAATTTTAGTAGCAGTGTAGAATGTAAACTATATATTTGTTGCTAAGTAATCTATAAATTAATTAGTAAAAATAGCATGTAAAATATGAAATCTTTGGCCGTGCACTTTATGTCGCTTGCCACCATTAAATAAACAGCAATAGTTAATGACGTATTTGAACATATAGAATAAATGGAGATAACGAATTTTACAGTCTACATATATTAAAAACGATACACTAATAAGTGACTGTGAAACGGGGTTGCTTTCCCTATAATGCATTTCTCAGAATAAAGTTATTACAAAAACGCATTAAAACGTTTTGCTAAATTATAGAATTATATTTTTGAAAGGTTTTTGCTGTGGTGGGTTTTACTTACACTGGCTTCTCTCTCCTCAGATGCTGAAAGCAATGTTCTGCTCAATTGCTTTTTATTATTGGCCGCTAAACATCTCTTAAAACGTTCGCTGCAAGTTCATGATCAAAGTTGCTATTTGTCACCATTGCTCCCTCTCACAATTTCACAGACTAACAGATTGTTTGAAACATGATGTTTTTTCAAAGACCTTTCCCATTGTAAAAATTCCTCCCGTTCAAAGAAAAAGCTTTGTAGGTTATAATAAAATCCCTTGAATGCTTATAAAACTCCACGTAAAATCTAATACACAAAACACCGCTCTACTCTCTCTCTCTTTTACAGCGATGAACACTTACTAACCGGATTTGGTTTGGTTGTCGTTTTTTGTCCCCGAAGAGGTTTCAAAAGAACCCGAGGTTGTGTTTTTGTCGCTCTCGTGCTCTTTCTCTACATCTACAGCACTGCGGAGGACTTGAGAAGCGGACTCAGGCTTTCCAGAGCCTTTCTGTAAACAGTTATCTTCCAGTCCACCATCTGGTCCGCTATGGGAACAGTCAAAAAAACGACCAAAACTTTGCGGAAAAACGTTGGTCTTTCCAATGCTGGAGTAAAAGCCAGTGCTGGAATGGTTACCCTGGTGGTGGTGGTGATAGTGGTGGGGACTGTAGACATTTTCGTTCTTCATAAACATTTCTGTCATGGTGGCTGACGGCGGAAGGCAATCTCTGTCCTCCTCCGCAAAACAAGATGAATAGTTCCCTCTTTGGTGCCACTTACCCAGCGGATTCAACTCGTATGATAAATCCCTGACTGGCGGAACTTGCGTGAAGTTAGTGGAATAGGAATAAGTGATTTGCCGTGACTGGGCCTGTGGTAAAAACGAAGAAACGGCAGAAAATTCTGGGGCGTAATAGGTGCTGGGGAGATAGAGTTTTGAGGCGCAGCCCGCCCGCTCCCCAAACTCGGAAGTCCTTTGTTTACGAGACTGGGTGCAGAAGTTGCCTAGATTGAAAGAGTTAAACATTATTCCCTTCGGTTCTCCGTTGGATCAAAATGAATGCTTTGGATCCGAACAGAAGAAAAATTTGGGAAGGCGAGATGACGCGCTATCCCACTAACTCGCCCCAAGACACGTGATCGAAAGTAGATATTCTCGTATATCAATTTGAAAACGCTGCATACGTAGCAATACGTAGTTCATGCAGTTGAAATGACTGTTTGAAAGACGACGAGAACATGAAGACTTTTTTTTTTAAGTACATAACATTTCAATCCTAGTATGTAGGCTACTTGCGTAATACCATGGTATATTATACACATTTGCAGGTCAGTGTTACAAATAGTATTCAATAACATTGTAAGGAATGTGCCTTGAGTGCATAAATGGATTAGCTTTCTTACTGCCTTCCCTCAGCCATACTAACAAGAGTTAAGTCTCCGTAATGCACATATATATATATTAAATGCAACATCATGATGTATGATTCTATATGTATACTTGTGTCTTTTTGTCTCTGACAAACACAATTGTGACCCTGGACCACAAAACCAGTCATATTTTTTTATTTAATTTTTTTAAAATTGAGGTTTATACATCATCTGAAAGCTGAATAAATAAACTTTATGGTTTAATGTATGGTTTGTTAGGATAGGACATTATTTGGCTGAGATACAACTACTTGAAAATCTGGAATCTGAGGGTGCAAAAAAAAAAAAATCGCCTTTAAAGTTGTCCAAATGAAGTCCTTAGCAATGCATATCCACTCATAAAAATACATTTTTTATATATTTACGGTATGAAATATACAAAATATCTTCACTGAACATGATCTTTACTCAATATCCTAATGATTTTTGGCATAAATGAAAAATCGATAATTTTGACCCATACAATGCATTGTTGGCTATTGCTACAAATATCGACTTATGACTGGTTTTGTGGTCCAGGGTCACAATTAATTAGTTTGAAGGTCTTGTTAATTAAGGGTTGGTATTTGGGTCGGTTAGGTTTTCAATCCTGGTCCTATATGGATCCACAGCACTGTCACCCTTATCTAACACATGATTCAAATCATCAGCTCATTTGCAAAGAACTTTATGAACTGTGTCAGAAAAAAAGAGACATGCAAAATATGCAGTGCTGTGGGTCCACAGGCATGAGAAGGCCATTGTAAAAGTCTTTCATTTAGAAAGCTTCTATTAGAAAGCTGACTACAAGATTTGTCTCTCTGTTTCATTGAGGCAACACCTTCGTTATCATGAAACAAGCACTACACATGGCAGGGGTGTGAAATCATGGTATTGTCCCCTCTAGAATAGCATAATTTTAATTGGTTGATAGGCAAACTTTTCAACTTGCTTGCTTGAACTGTAAATAGTTTTAAGTATTAACTAGGGTTATGCATAACCAAGATAACAAGGTCAAGAGTAAGTGAGCAGCAGCAATCACAACTTTTAAGAGCTGGAAGAGAGAGGAAGATAATTTGAAGAATGTGGGAAACTGAACAGTTCTGGGGCACCATTGACTTCCATGGCCCAAAGCGGCCTGGTTACTAAGTTTCTTCAATATATCTTCCTTTGTGTTCATCAGAACAAATAAATGTGTACAGGTTTGTAACAACTTGAGGGTAAGCAAATGATGACAGAATTTTCATTTTTGGGGGAAATATTCCTTTAACCATAATTTATTTATTTAAACTGGCAACAAAACAAATGTTAACAGCAGAAATATGCGCAAAACAACAAATATGCTGGGTTTTCATGTTTTATGGGCACATTCCATAAACATAATTTTTATTTAACAGTTTTTCCTGTTGCTGGAGGCACAATGGTAGTTCACAAGTTAGATGTCTGGCTTATCAGACACTCGTGATTAAACAAGGCCTACAGCAAGACCTGAACAGATCACGGGCTACATAAAGAATACCCTACTATTTCTGCCTGAGAAGTAGATGCTATTCTGAATCCTGACTGCCGTCTAAAATGTGTAGCCTACTATTTGTGTGCCTCCAAGGACGGGATTGGGAGATAGAACAAGGTTCCGATGTGCTCACAATAGAATTTTACAGTTGAGAATTCAGAACCATTTTAAAATATGAAAATAGGCAACATGGCAAGCTAATAAAATATAGGAATAATTCCAGCATTAGAATATGTGCTTATAATATTGCCTTCTTACAGTGTGGTAGCGAAATGCACGGTTGAGATGTGCGTGAAGAATTCTTAATTGATCTGGGAGATTATTTAGATCATTTGATCATTTCTCCCATGATTTTTGCTATGATTACTTCGACAATAAACCGAACACCATAAACTATAGGTGCACACACAATTATTTTAATATTATGTGTTTGTGTAACCACTCTAAGTCATCGATGACAGAGTCATCTCATTTAACGAAAGTGTTTGTTGTTGTTTTTGATGAACGTAAAAAGCCACTACAACATGCACTCCATTAACAGCACAGTATGTTGTTGTTAAATCATTGACAAGAGCAATTTTTCCCTGGAGTAACCATTTTGAGAACTCAGCAGCTGGAACGCGTCCATTTTAAACTTCATTGCTTTAATAGGCTACTTGTAATTATTAGATCATGCTTGTGGTATGTTTAAAGTCTCTTCTGATTCAGCCAGGCTAATCATGTACAATAAGTAGGCTAAAAATACAATAGGTTGGTTTGGACCTTTTGCGTGGTAATGTTTTTGCAACAATATTTGTGCCACATGAACTAGAAACTACTTGATATTGTTTTTGCAAGGATGCATGATCAAAAATACAGTAAAAAAAAGTGAAATTGTGAAATATTATTTTCTATAATGTTAAAATGTAATACATTCATGTGACGTAAAGCTGATTTTTCAGCAGCCATTACTCTAGTCTACTTCTAGAAATGACCTTTTGATTTGATTTGGTGCTTAAGAAACATTTCTTATTATTACTAATGATGAAAACAGTTGTGCTGTTTAACATGTTTGTGGAAACCGTGAATACATGTTTTACATTTACATTCATGCATTTGGCAGACGCTTTTATCCAAAGCGAATTACATTGCATTATACTATACATTTGTATCGGAGTATGTGCAATCCCTGGGATCGAACCCATGACCTTGGCATTGCTAGTGCCATGCTCTAACCACTGAGCTACAGGAAAGCGTTTTAGGAATACTTTGACAACAATTTGGGTTGATTTGTTCATTTTTATATGTTTATTTATTTATTTTAGCTCATTTAAAAACAGAAAAGACGTGTGAAGCCGCTATTTATGGTCCACTTTACACATACTTTATGAGACTGAACACTCACACAAACAAAAACTCGCAGAGCCAGTAAAACAGAATATACGAAATATTTATTTTAATCTATGAAACTGATTGCATTCGTTGTAAGTCATTACAGAAACGGAAATGTAAAGAAAAATGCTAAACGTAAGTGCAAAAGTTAAGTGATGACCAATACATTTCAGAAACAGAAACGTATGGTTTAAATGGGTGCAATTGGCGAACATTCAAATTAAATAGTCTAACAATAATTGTTTAGGCGGGAAATGCGTTTCATTCCTTTATTCCTTAGTATGTGCATTTCCTTAACGAGTCTTCATCTCCAACAGTATTCGGTTGCAGTAAGCCATGGCACCCCGTAGTCTCTCACTTTATGATGTTTAATTTCCTCCTCTACTTTCTTCCGTTTTAAATTCAGAGAAAGAACAGTGCTGGTGTTTGAAGTTGCATTTCGAATCACTTCAGATATATATGTCCTGTTCTTATTGCAAAATAGTTTATTTCTTTCCAATTCATCTCTAAAGCCATTTTCTTGTCACACTAAATTGTTGTACGTTTAATTGTATTGTCTTCCTTCTCTACACCGACAAAACAAATAAAAAACCCGCGTCTAAACTCCACAGGACAGATCGTTCTTTAGGTTTTACCTAATAGTGGTGATTTTACTTATTTAAATGTCATAAACTTAAAAAGCTAAGTCGTTACCTTAATTTAAAATCCTCAAGATTATCAAATATAAATATTTTATTGATTAGTAAATGAGAAAACAGCAACTGAATCTTTTCCCAGGTAACCTCAAATGTGCTTTGTAACATTATTTAAGTCAGAAATTACATTTGTTTTGATTTAATCAACCCTTCAAATTAAGCAATTTTTAAATAAACAAAAGTCATTTTGGTTGGAAATGAAGTAAAAATAGATTCTGAAAAACATCGGTAACCTGCACATAAACATAGATAAACAGAAATGTGGCGTGTACAACGTGTTATCCAAGGAAACTTGAATTCTTTCTCTCAGACTATGAAAAAAGCTCACTTGAAGTCGACTATTCGCTTCATAAAAACAACGGCCAATGAAGAGATTAGTTAGAGGCGTGGGTTGACTTTAAACATCTCTGTATTTCCACGTGAACGCAATGCCCAGTTCTCCTATTAAAATAATATAGCCATGTTTACATTCAGTAAAACCGTTTAATATGGACTGACAGACCTTTAATAACAGTGGCACACTGCAGATTACTCGTAATAAACCGCAGGAATCCTTTTTTTCTCCCTCGTGCTTTTAGTTTCAACTGGACACGCTAAAGCCAGTGATAATCAGAGGAAATGAGACTAGAAGCATAAAAGATTACATCTCAGAAAGCCTCTTAATTTTCTTTCAGCATATAATTAGCACGCGAAATACAAACATAAACTTATAGGCCTATAGATATGAAGTATAGGAGATCGTGTTGGAGCCGTAATCTTTTCTGTTTGGCACTGTTGTAGCTTGATCGCATGAAAATGCGTATAGCACGCATTGTGTAATATCTTGCAATTTATACGCCAAAATGAGTTTTGACATGCACGCAGTTTTTCGCCTGCATATGATAAGCTATAGCACTTTATGGCGTATTATGCACGTACCCCACACCACTAATCCTACCCAATGGGTTTACAAACCGTATGCAAGTAAAAACTCAGTTTGGCGTTTAAATTGCACGATATTACATAATGCGGGTTCAGAAACAAGTCAAGAAATCTAATGATACATGCTTATAGAAATAAATATATAAGTACAACCTGTTTATCTGAGCGAACTTTTTTTACACAAAATTTAAATAGCCTATAGATAGTTTTAATCATCAAATTATAATGACAATGGACAAATTAATTGTATGCCTGTAACGATTTTGGCCTAAATGGTATGAAGCAAACATCAAACATTTAGGAAAGGTTTACGGAAAACTTACCAAAATAACGTAAAATTTGTCGTTTTCCCCACTCAAGTTTGAAACGATTTTTTAAAAATGCATTTCATTTCTACTACTAAGATTCACAATCACTGTAAAAAGTTGTAATCTCATTATCCTAAAGTTTAGTTTTGTTGGTGTAGCTAATATATTTAGGTTGATTAGGTGATGCTATACATACCATTTTTTGACTTCAATACAATTAATTATATTCGCAGTTTATTTAGCCTAATTAAATGTGCCTGCCATTATTTGCCCTATGTTGCTATTGCAAAGACTGAGTAACAATGATGTTTCCTGATTTCTCTTGCCTTTAATAAAGGTAAAAAAAAAAGGAACAATTCTTGTATGTTTATTTTATTTTTCATTATTTTATCAAGAAGCTAAATTAAAATGTTTAGAAGACATCTGCAATGTTTGCTCATTTTCTCTCACTGAAGCCCAGTGTCTCGCTAACCCTCCCACTGCCACATTCAAGGTCTGTGTCAATGCCACAGTCAGACAGGCTGCTGTAAAGACGCCCGAGTCTGTCTCAAAATCGAATCCGCGGGTGTCCTAACCGTTTATAATAAGGACATTTATTGTGGAAAAACAAATGAGAGATGTTATCATGCATTCTGACGTTCAAAAACGTTTTTAAACTTTGACTATGCACGCAGCTTTAACCTGCCTTAAATAACCTCATAACAGGACATTTGGGACATTGGGAGTGTACGTAAATAAATACACATTACGAATTGGATATATTTTAGAGTGAAACGTAACTTTGAACGTGTCAAAAAACAAACTTCCAACATGTTCATATTTCCGACCAAGCAAATTAAGCTATTGCACGAACCCTATAGATGCCACGTGTATCAAGAACAAATCTTCCTTTTCAGTAGTCTATCATTTAGAAGCATATATCACAGCTAAAACTATAAATATTGTATTAATTGTATTAAACTCTATAATGTAAAAAAAACAAAAAAAAAAACGTTATGTCAGACAATAACAGAGAACAGAGAACAGTTATTAGGTATAATCACATTTTACTGGAAATTAACTGAACACTTACACTGATATCATTCAGCATGCATTTGCACCAAGGTTAAACAAACCCAAGACATTGCACTGATTATAAAACGCCATTACCCACAACAGTATTACCTGTACTCCTTTTTAACAAATAAACCATTAAGACAACTGCCAGCACTAAGAAAGATGAAAGATGGCAGTGAATGTTCAAAAAACGAGCATTGTTGTTACATGCAAATCACAACAATAGTACTTGCTAAAGCTTGACACCGTCCATGGTCTGCACTTTGTTCTGAACTAAAAAGAAACGACAAAAAATGCAGATCATAATTGCATCTTGAAATACAAACTACAATTAGCCTCAATACCGTCAGGAGGCTCTAATAATAATAAAGCCGCTTTGTCTCTTTACCCTGGCAATCTACAGTTATCAGATTTGATAAGTATTTTTTTGCACATAACAGTTATGTTTAGGAGTGAGGGGTTAGGGGTGCAGGATCATGCTTATTTATTGCAGTTGAAAATTAAATATATAGGCTGGTCTTTTCTATTTTACTAATCAGCTATTTCCTACGAAACGTACGATTTGTATAAAAAGAAAGCATGAAGCTACACCTCTAAACTCGCCCACAAACTTAACCCTCAGTGTGAGAATGTACCAGTGAGGTCGCACGAATAGATTTCACCAATTTGCTGTAACATAAAATAGTTAGAAAATGTCATAAGACTGTGTTGCATGATTTGACATTTATAGCTTTGCTGTTAGTGTCCTTGAACGTGAACGCCCGCTTGGTGAAGAGGACGTTTCCTTAAATCTAGACCATGTTACGGAAAAATTGAAAGCATTATTAATATTACTATATTCTTAACACTGTTGTTGTGTAGTAAACCTTTCAAGATTCACGCCTGGTTAATGCACACGGCTGCAGGGTGTTGTGTAAGGACAGGCGTTACTGTGGTAAAACCGTGGTAGTTACTTAATGGCTCAAGCTTCAATGAGAATCATCACGATCTCCTAGTACTGCGTATCTATCGCACGTGTATATTTTTGTATTTGGCGTGATATTTATACGCTGAAATTACCTTTTGCGTGCATATACGCAATGGGAAGGGTTAGTGGTGTGGGCTAGGGGCGTATTATATGCACGCCGATAGTTATTTCTGCGTATAAATAGCACGCCAGATAGATACAGAAAATCGTGCTATTGATACGCACTTCTTTATGCATAATACATCCCAGATCAAATGAGTAACATCAGACAATCAGCAATCCATTCAGATATCCAGATGTTCAATGAATCATCTCAGTCAGGATCCATTCGCTCTAAAAGTAATACAATGCCTGTTCCCGCATCAAGAGCCTTTTCTTCTTCATGCGACGATTCTGGAACCAAATTTTCACCTGTTGGTCCGTGAGATTTAGCTGGTTAGACAGTTCCTTCCTCCGCTGTCTAGTGATGAACTCATTGAGGATAAACTCACCCTCTAATTCGTTCAGCTGAAGTTTTGAATAGGGTTTACGCTTCTTTCGTGTGCGTGTGAGAATTGGGGACCACAGCGCACCTTAGAAACAAAAAAGAAGAAAATTCTGTAATGATTTTTGTTCATGTTGGCTTAAAAGGCAAGCTATACGTACAAGCTACGAAATTCACTTATGGCTATTTGAAAGTGCACAATGCCCAAGGGAATGGAACTCCTTTTAGAGAACGTGCATGATTTATCTTCAAGATCTTCTCATCTAGACATAAAGACAAGACTTTATAAAGACTCACCTCCGTTTAGGGCTGCAACACTTGCGTGGATGTCAGGGGATGTTAGTGACTGCGTGATGTCTGATGGGGTCTTGGCCCCCTCGTTAAGGATTGAAGAACCAGAATCTGATTCAAGTGACCGACACGATGGAGGATTTGGGGTTAAATATTCGGCAGCTGTTAAGTAGTCATATTTGGAAAGACTTCCTCTGTTGTCCATTCCGTTCACATTCTTCAGTCCGTTCTCTGAAGAAGTGGATACTGACGAGTTTTCCCGAGCTTTCTCGTTTGATTTAAGATTGGTACTGTTATTGTCACCACCACCGCTGGTGGCGCGTGCACTCTCATTATAAAAACATTTGTTGTCTTCCTGCAGAGGAATGTCGCATGATTGATTGTATGTGGAGTTTATGGAAACGGGGCCGCTAACATAAGATTGTGGGTATCCAGTGCATGGTTCCGATGAGTTCCAAGGCAAAGAGCAGACATTGTCCCTTCTTGAGAAGCGGAGGGTATGTCCTAACCCCGCTAGCGGTCCCCCCGACGCACGAACATTGGAGAGATAACATGCATCTCTTGTATGAATGTTAACGAATTGTCCAACAAACCCGGGATTAAGGAGATTATGCTCGCCCATTTTGGCGGGCCAGACTAAGAGTTTATAGTTTACAGCAAATCTGACATTTAACGTATAGGGGGACCAAGCTGCGCCCTATTGGCTGTATATAGTGGTCACATGACACTGGTTGCATGTGAGTTGCAGAAGGAGCCACCCACTGTGTTTTAAGTCTGACAAAGTATTAACCTAGTTTTATTCGTTTTTTATTATACTGTATTGCCTTTTATACTGTTCCAGAAGGTGTGATGTGATTTTTGATGAAATCCGATGGCTTAGTGAAGGCTCTATAGATAGCAATGCCATTGAAAATCTTAAGATCCACAAAGGTAGTAAAAACATATTTAAAACAGTTCATGTGAGTTCAGTGGTTCTACCTTAATATTACAAAGCGACGAGAATACTTTTTGTGCGCCAAAAAAATAAAAAAATAAATAAAAATAACTACTTTTCAACAATATAGTGATGGGTCGATTTCAAAACACTGCTACGGAGCTTTACGAATCGAATCAGTGATTTGGATCTCCTATCAAACGGCTAAACTGCTGAAATCACGTGACTTTGGCGCTCCGAATCACTGATTCGATTCGTAAAGCTCCGAAGCAGTGTTTTTTATTTAGTTTTTTTGGCGCACAAAAAGTATTCTCATCACTTTATAATATTAAGGTAGAACCACTGTATTCACATGAACTGTTTTAAATACGTTTTAGTACCTTTATGGATCTTGAGATTTTCAATGGCATTGCTGTCTATAGCGGCATCACTGAGCCATCGGATTTAATCAAAAATATCTTAATTTGTGTTCCGAAGATGAACAAAGGACTTACGGGTGTAGAACGACATGAGGGTGAGTAATAAATGACATTATTTTCATTTTTGGGTGAATTAATCCTTGAAGCCTTGTCTGTGAAACTGGGGGGAATAATTTACAGATTTTTTATCATTTCTTATTTTGTCATCAAAACATTCTCATTTCTTACATGAATTCAATGAAAGCATCAGGTGATTTGAAACTTTACATGAAGTTATGTTGCGCTGCTTTATTTTAATATTTTAAAGCATAGATTAAAGCACACAAAGCAAATCCAGTGTCAGTGAAATGTTCTTATATTTACAGTACGGTCTATAAAGAGTGTTGGGTAAGTTACTCTAAAAAAACTAATGAATTACTAGCTAGTACATCTTCAACAGTGTAATTAGATTACTGTACTTATTACTCTCTCTAAAAAGTATTTAATTATTACTTTCTAAATCCCTCAATCTCAACCAGTTGAACAATACAAGACATGAAACAAATAAATAGAAAATTGCATAAATTATTTTTGAACTGACCAAAGTATTTAAAGGAAGGTTACATTAAAACATTACACGTTCAGTTTTTTATTTAGCTTTGTTCTATAGTCTATGCAGTATTTAATGCAATTACATCAGAAGTTCCTGCAATTCAATTTCAGAAAAATTGAAAGTAATCCCTTTACTTTTCCAAGAGAAAAGTAATTAAAATGCAATAATTAATTAATTTGTAATGCATTAACACTGGTATATTAATAGTGTTTTTGCATTAACCATGCTACAAATACCTTTGTAAAATGTAACATTCAACACAAACCAAATTCCGTTCAGTGGTTATAACTCAAGAGTTGTATTGCGTCACTGTCTATTATAGCCAGTCATTTTATATAAGGCAGAGCGCGTCCCCAATTACTATGCCATCTTCACCATTAAAGTCCATCTTAAGTGAGAAGCCCAGACATTAAATTGAGAGCAATTGCATAAGCAAATTACACAGAGGAAATTCGTATAACATCACCTCATCTCTTTAGCATGTATCTAATTCATCATAAACAAATATACATTAAATACACAGTGTTTCATGGAACTGTACAAATAAGTAGGAGTTTTATTTGTACTAATAAGTAGGGGTTACAAATAGGTGCACATTCAGGGTTTGTAAGACAAAGTATCTAGCTTGATGCATAACTGGAAGAGTAAACCAATAATGGCACACTCCATCTTCCTCCTCACGGTGTAATAGTATAGTATTTCTCTCTTTGCCTGAAGCGTAAACATTTGAAAATAAATTCCATTACAAAATTTACGCCTGCAATTATATAGATCACCAATTATGCGATAATTTACTCACCCTCATTTCGTTTCAAACCAACACGATCTCCAAGTACTGCGTATCTATTGCACGAGTTTGTTTGTATTTGGCGTGCTATTTATACGCTGAAATTACTTTTTGCGTGCATATGATACACAATGGGTAGAACTAGTGGTGTATAGGGGCGTATTATATGTACGCCAAAAGTGCGTGTTACATGCACGTAAAGCACGTGCGTATCAAATGCACTACAAAGGTAATTTCTGCGTATGAATGGCACGCCAAAAACAAACCAAAAAACATAATCCGTGAATAGAACTTTTTTCATCCAAAACTTCTGATAAGCCACGATCGCTTATAGGCTTTTTGAATGGCACAGTTTGTGAGCTGCTCCCATGTCTTATGGGTTTGCAACTAATTAACTAGAAATGAACGCGAGTGCCAATGAGAATTATTAAATGCCTTCCCATAACATATTTTACAAAAAAAAAACATGCTTTTCTCTACAGCATCATAACCAGTAGTTTATATTAACAAACCTCTAATGGGCTGCCGCACCCCGGTTCCTCTCTACAAAGCTTTGTGGTCCTTGAGCTTCCCACTGGCTCTGTGTCGGTTCAAGGTCACTGTCTAGTACATTTAAACAACAGTCTCTGAGTCCGTGGACTTGGAATTACACCAATGTCGCATTCCTGACATCCTCCAACACCAGAGTCGCCCTTATTTTAAAAACTTGTAACGACAATCCCTTCATAATTCCATTATCTAAACCACAAATTTTATAAGGAAGCTAAATGTAAAGTTAATGCAATGATATAGATCATTTAATAGAACACTTTTCTAAAATATTATCCAAATTAACATCGATATTGAGGCCATTTGAGAAATTTTTTTGTACGTGTGTGTGTGTGTGTGTGTGTGTGTGTGTGTGTGTGTGTGTGTGTGTGTGTGTGAAAGAGAAAGACATTGAGGGGAGAGACAGAAGCTAACAACACCAACAAAACTAAGTATGAAATATTTAAAAATATTCAAAATATTGATGCTGTTAGAGTGAGAATAGACATATGACAGGGAGGTAGATGTTATTTAATTGCAGAAGCTAAAGGCCAAATAAGCAATCTTTTAGAATGAGTATATGTTTGTCATATGAGTGTTTTAGTAAATTAAAATTATGAGTTACAAGCAACTTTTAGTGATTATGTGTTGTATATATGTCTGTATTACCCCCATCTCCCTTCCTCCGCCCTCGCTCCGCCCTCGCTCTTAACCTTTACATGTACACTCTTTCCCCACTAGAGGCAGTCATAGACCATATTCTAGGTGTTCTTTTCTAAATTGCATTGCGAATGGTCACTCAAAATAGCTCATAGGCCTTTGTTAATTATCCACAAGAGAATCCTATATATTGTCATTCAATTAAAAAAAACAAACAACAACAACAACAACTTAACATACATTCAGAAGCCAAATTTTACTGTTGACGGATGATTGTATTAGTATGTAGTCATGGTATAGGCCTAACCACAACTTCAACTTCAAAAAAAAAAAAAAAACATTTTGCAGCCTCAAGGCACACGTGAAAAGAGCACATATGACATCTTAATGTTAGACATCAGAAAGCTACAATGGTCTACTTCTTATTTGGCCAACCAGTAGACCACACAGTCCACATTCTTGACCTGTTTACAATAGTGGCAAACAATTCTGTTTACCTGCTGATGAGATCATAGAAGAAAAAGGGGAGAAATATAGGCTACCTGTGTGTATAATAATGGCTGATTGAATCTAAACGATCAATTATTAACCAATATTTTAGTCAACTT
>RJVU01049641.1:387677-432549 GCA_003731715.1 Anabarilius grahami
TGCAATGTAATCTTCCTTGCAATCCTTGCAAAGTGTGACCTTACTCAGTGATTGGTGATGTTTTGGACTTCATTTCCCAGAGTGCAACAGAGGGGGCAGTTCATCAACATGTGCATTTGTTATTGTTTGTTGCACTCAGACAGTCATCCACAGTCTCATCAAGATCACAGGCACACGTACAAGGACATGAAAGTTCTCAGATGATCTGATTCTGCATTAAACCTATCTTTGTATTAAGGTAAGAGTAAAATTTACCCTGTTATTGTAGCAATGGTGTTCCTATGACATTTTAAAATGCAGATTTAGACTTTGAAAAACTTCCTTGTGGTATTTGTTGTTGTTCATTTGAATGCTCATTTTCTGCTGTTCATGATTGGAGTTCCTGTAGCTGAACTGGTTGAGCATCCAAACCGAAGGTCATGGGTTTAATTCCTAGGCAGCACACATATATAGTGATAAAATGTATAGCTTGATTCTCACTTTGTGAAAAACTTTCTACCAAATGCATAAATGTAAATGAACGTATAAAATGTGACATTTTACTTATTGAAAAGCTCTCTGCTGACACTGAGACCATTCAGCTGTCAATATGCCTACACAAAACTATTTGAAAACTGTAATGGATTTTTACAGAAGGGCCCCAGTGGTTGTGTTTACATATACAATGATTAAACAATTAGAGATGTTGAAAATCATGAAATGAGAATGATTATAGTCTATTAGATTCAACTGCTACTTCTGCTGTGTAAACATTCACAGAAAGAATGCTGTTACCCCATCTCTCAAGCAGTTTCACAACACATGGAAATCTAATACAGTCATCTGCAGTGTCAAGCATTCCTGTAGTTTGTAGTTTAATGGAAAGACACTATATATAGCACACAAACATGATTGTACATTTCCAGTTATTTCGAAGGACTGAAAATGTTCAGCAATCGTACATCTGATCTATTTGAACATCAGTGTTATGGTCTTCGATGCTGCACACACACACACAGTCACAAGTTTTCAAAGTAGGTCTTTGTCACCCCACTGTTTGATTAATTTCTTTCTGAGCGCAGACATCTGACCTGATTTATAACTATGGAGGAAAACAGAACTGTGAAATTCAGAGATGTTGCAGAGAACTATTTCTCACAGACGAGGGTGGACTGTCGCTACACTATAAGCAGTCAACACAGTTGGAGCAGTCATGACTGGATAGGTCTATTTAAGGTAAAACACAGTGTTTATTCACTACAGAACACAATAGCTGTATCCCGATTCAGAGGCTGCATCCTTCAAAGTTTGAACTGGGACGGTCTAGCCTATAGAGGATTGCTCTTGCTATTGCGCCATTTGTGCTGGAGGTGTAATCAGCCTCTGAAATCAAAACATTGTCTAAATGTATTCACCTTGGTCCATTTATGTACATAATAAAGAGTAAAAGCCTTCTTCACACCGTTGTGATGCATTCAGCTTTCAAGGGATGCAGCCTCTGAATATGTGTGGAAAGGATGAACCTGCAAAGCAAATGCATTTTTTAATATATATAACTCATCTTGTTTCACAGGTGGGATGGCTGACTGTGAAAGATTACCACACTTTTGCCTGGGCTCTAGCACCGGAAGGGTACCAAACAGGAACAGATGCAAACTGTAGTGTGGCCTTTTACTGTATGTTTACATTTAATATATATAATATACTATCTTTTTTTGTTTGTGTATATAAAGTAGCCTATTTGATACATTTGCAGGTCATGCATGCGGTCACATGTCCTACACCAACAGAGACAGCATGTGAAATAACAACTGCCGTTCTTGGTAGAACAAGACCACTCAAGATGCCATCTGATACTTTATAACTATTGCAACACTTATGCAAGTGCCAGACATCTTTAAGGATGTAGCAATTTAGCCCAAATGGAAATATGAATAATTAATTATAACTAGTTATAAAATTTTTTTTAGTTTAGCTGTAAGAATTAACTTGATGTAGCAGAATAAAAGGGATAGTTCACCAAAAAAAATTCTGTTAATTTACTCACCCTGATCCCATCCTAGATATAGGATGGGATCAGGGTGAGTAAACAGTAAAGAAGATTTTTAGCTGAAACCGTGGTCCTCGGTGATTCAAGTCAATGGGTGCCATCACTTTGAGATTCAGAAAAACATATGCAGACAAAACAAAATGAATACCTGCTTCTCCTGATGATACATTGAGGTCTTAAGAAGCAAAACGATCAGTCTGTGCACGAAACTGCACATTATTTACAACATTTTTACCTGTAATCCACAGCCTTGGCAAACGGTCCTGAGCGAATTCACGACAGCTCGAGCTTCCTGTCGCATAATGACGTATGAGTAGGAGCTCAAACGTTGGGAATAAAATTCAATCATACCAATTGAGACAATGCGTTTATAGATTGCTGCATACAGGGTAAGCACAAATAAGTACAATTTTGATGAACAAAATAACACATGCGTCAGGAAGCTCGCACTCCAGACTGTCGTGAATGTGGTCAGTACGTTTGCTGAGGCTGTGGATTACAGGTAAAAATGTTGTAAAAAATGTTCAGTTTCTTGCATAGACCGATCGCTTCAGTTCATAAGACCTCAATGTATTGTCAGGAGACGCGGGTATTAATTTAGTTTTGTCTGCATGTGTAATTTGTGATGGCACCCATTGACTTCCATTATATGAATCACAGAGGACCACGGTTTCAGCTAAACATCTTCTTTACTGTTTTACTTGATAAAGTAAAGTCACCTACATCTTGGATGGCCTCAGGGTGAGTAAATTAACAGCAAATTCTCATTTTGGGTGAACTATCCCAGTAACACCATAATCAACTAACATGTTTGTCCGGCGAACACTCAGTGTTAATTGTTTAATAATTCTACGAAATGTTAATTTCTGGGGTATGGGAAATAACTTTCTTACTGGGCAGAGCAAATCAGCATAATTTGGGACTCCAGTATATGAGTATGAACAACAAACAAGTTTATATGTGACAAGAACAAGACTTTATTAACTAAATGAAATTCAGCAGATTCTTAGTTTTAACACCCTTCATTAAACTAATGAAACTAAGTTTGATACTTGCATGTCTCACCCATTTGAATAAAACTGCCCAGATGCAATTTGTTGAGGCTCCAGTTGATCTTTGATGAAGTTGTCTTGATGAGAGAGAACCAGTTTGAGTCAGAGGATCTTTGATGAATGGAAAGACAAGGCCGCAGCCTGGCCAAACTTAGGGCTCCTTAGAAGACTTCTAGCTCATCTTCAATTTCTCAGAATCAGCAAAGAGAAAAAAGGGGGCCTGATCTTGTGACCAGTGATCCTTTAAAGCATGAAGATGTCACGAGTGAGAGGCGAGTGAGCCAATTAGGAGCTGTTCCTTTGGAGGGAATCTTTACAATCCTTAGTCTTCGAGCATGGGGTTTTGCATATGTAATTTTATTGGGTGTTGATGGAGAAACTGTTAAAGATTCTTATAATACTAATATGCTGCATAGGTTTTGACAAATAATGTACATGATCATTCAAGAAATTAAAATCACATATACCAAACATGATATACATGTGATCTTAGCTAACACATTCAATCAAAGAGTTTAGATTAACACATAGCCAAAACACTGATTGCGTTGGGAAATTGGATACATGATTGTACTTATCTAAAGTGACTATTTATAGAGGTAATAGGATTAGGATGGACTGTATCGAAAAAGGGTACATTTGTCTGTTTCAAAGTGAATTTAGCCTGAAACTCTACATCCTTTGAGTTGTAAACAAGTCTTTGCTCATTTGGTGAGGGGTATTGTGGATTATTTATTGAATATACCAAATAATTGTGTGTCTGATCTGTCTTAGTCACTACAACGCTGTACCAGGCCGTTTATGTGTATCATGTTTTTTGGTTTTATGATCTTTATTTCACTTTTCCTGCCATTTTTCAGCATCTTATCTACCAAAACCCGACGGGGAGGCGTATCAGTTTGTGTATGTGGATGAACATGGCGAGATTTGTGCCGTCAGTTCTCCGTTTACTTTCTGTGCTCCAAGACCTCTGGATGAACTTGTTACGCTCGAGCAGGAGAAAAACGGCGAGGAAGAGGAGGAGGGAGATGACCTGCTGGTGGTGGTGCCGAAGGCTCTGATCCTGCAGGTGGGGCTTCCTTCAGCACAAGAGATCAGATAGCGGCAACAACAGAGCTTAATAATATTTGGACACCTAAGATACAAAAATGTCTGTCATTGCATCATATGACAAAATATCAAAGCATTATTTTAAAGTAAAAAGTTATTTCAAGCAAAATGTTTCACAATGCAAAGTTTGAAACCAGTTGGCTCAAAATAGCTAGAAAAAAAGCTCTAGCGTCATTTACAGATATATTGTTAAAACAACACAAGTGTGACTTTAGAGTCCAAAAAAACTTTTTTAGGCCTCTGTTTCTGCCATACTGTTTTGCTCATTCTCTTGCTATGTTTTGAAATATTTTTACAGAGTCTCTTAGAAGGATGTCAGCGTGAGTTACACGAGTTGCATAAGAGGCTCGAGGTTGCAGATGATGAGGTGGAGAGAGAGAGGGAGAGATGGAAGATGGACAGAGATGAGTTTGAAAGAGTGCGAAAAGAGATGAGGTGTCAGATTGAAGAGCTAAAAGACAACCTGAGGCAAAGCACTGAAAAAATTGAGGAACTGGAGCAAAAACAAAAGGTACAATCAAAGTTAACACTTTATAATAAGGTTCCATTAGTTAATGTTGGTTAATGCATTAACAAACCTGAACTAACAATGAGCAATACATTTATGTCATGACAATTCTCAGAGTGTTTAGCATGGTAATGGATATGATAATCAAATCTATACAGGTGGAGCTAGGGAAGGTGGAGGGTTTCTGAAAGCATGCTGCAACTGCTACAGCAAATGCTGACCTATTTGAAGGTTGAGCAGCAAGTTCATTGGCTGCTGATAGAGCAGGAACCAATCAGCTGTGCCTTATAGAGAGGGATGTGATTGCAAGCAGATTAAGTTAAGAACCTATTAGCCTGCGCCATCTAGAGTTTCATGACAGAACTTAATTTTTCATTGTTAGTTCATGTTAACTAACATAGTTAACTATGGGATCTTACTGTAAAGTGTTACCCACTCAAATTTTGAGCATGTTTCTGGACCACCACAAATTTGTAATCAGAAAAGCAAAAACAAAAACACAGAGACCTGCTGTATATGAAACCCTAAACACCGGTATCTTTACCATCAGGATGTGCAAAGCACACATGAAAACATTTCTACTGAACGTAGTGGACTTCTAGCAGAGAGAGCTGAAAACCATCAGCGAATCAAAGAACTCGAACAGGATGCTGCCACTCTGACTCAACAAAAACAGGACATGGAGGCCGAGCTGGACAGGTGATTTGGGACTCATGCTTTACAATCACATATTATACTTTGTTTATGGACTGTTAATTTTTATAATATAACCAACTGATTAAATCAAATAGCAGTTAAGGAAAAGAAAACACATTAAGATAGAAACATGCCATTTTTCTCGACAGAATGAAGGAAAGAGTTAAAAAGATGACCACACAAAGGCGAGATGAAGAAAAGGAGAAGAAAGATTTGCAGGTGAATTAGATTGAAATTTTGTGAAGTCAAGTCACCTTCATTTATATAGCGCTTCATTCAATTCAGATTGTTTCAAAGCAGCTTCATAAAGAGTAGGGGTGTAACAATATATCATGTCACAATATATCGCAATACAAAAATGCAACAATATGTATCGGGAATAGTAACAATATGTTTTTTATATAGTTCACCCAAATTGAAAATTACTGTGTGAGAAAAATTCAAGTTTACAGAGTTTTAGTGTCAGTACTATGTTAAAATACTATATATAATGTTGAATATAATGTATAATAATGCAATGGGGGAATATTTGAGGGTTCTGAAAATGCCAAATGTTACCAGTAAAAAGTGGCCTTCATTATTTTAAATATATCTACACTGTAAAAAAATTATTTTCATGATTTGTTATCACAACATAATTAATGTGGTTCAGATAACATAATATTTTGAGTTTCTGTTGATTAAACCAATCGCCTTCACTTTATGAACTCAACATTTTAAGGCAACCAGGTATCTTACTTTTTTAAGTTAAACCAACAATTCGTTTTTACAGTGTAGTCAGTGACAGAGTGCAAGCATAAAATAATTCTGTATTTTTAGCTTCAGAATCATAAATATTTTTATTCTGGTTGTCCTGTGCATTGGGTTACCAAGCCTATTCAGTCCCACCGCCAATGTAATACCAAATGTAGCATTTTAATCAACAGTACATTTTTTTGTTAACCTTTTACCATATGTCTTGGAGTATTGCAATAACAACAATGACCAATTAACTCTTTTAGAGAGCTACATATGGTGATATATCTGTTCAATAAAACGCGTTACTCTCCTGTTGAATAATAATAATAAAAAAAAAAGCCATCTTTGCATCACTTTTACAACATTTGAATCCTTCATTTCCCAAAAAGACAAGCCAATGTTGATTCTGGTTTTATAGCGTGCTCTGCAGTCTCTCCTCTGTCCAGTGTTTGTTTAAAACAGGTGATGCTACGTTACGTGGACTTCAGAATTTATATCCCGGAATAATGCTGTAAAACTGCATGATTTGTATGATAATGGATATTTCCTCTGCAGATTGAGAATGAGCAGGCACATGCTGAACTGCGGAACTTGCAGGAGCATCTGGAGGCCAGCGAGCGCAGCACTGACGCCCTCCGCAGGGACCTGAGTGAACTGGGCTCCATGCAGAGTCACAGCCATGCAGAGCTGCATCAGGTCAGACTGCAGTCTGCACAGATGAATTTACAACTGTCCCAGGCTAACCTGGCTCTGCGAGAGGGACAAGCCACCTGGGCCCAGGAGAGAGAGACTCTGAGACAAAGTGCAGAGGTTACTACGTTACTACCACTTTAATCAATCTAGCCATAACACTTCTAGTAAGTGTGTGACTTAAACTCTTTGTGATCTTGTTAAAGTTGGATAAGGATCGTGTCCAGAAACTGAGCCGTGAGCTTCAGAAGAAGGAAGAGTGGCTCCAGGAAGAGAGAACGGAGCGAGAGAAACTGGAAGTGGAGCTGGGGAATGAGAAGGATTGTAACCGGGTAAATATTCCATGACAAACACGTGGCCTATAATTAAACTTTCACATCATTCAGAGCCTTCTGTATACCCGGCACATATGTAGGTCAGGTTACTGGTCTTGGAGTAACACCAGTATGAGGCAAGAGTTGCTTTAAAAGAAACCTGTAAATAAGTCGACCAAAATAGATTTGAAACACAACTATAAATTGCACATGTATATGTTTACAGAAGTGTTTTCCCCCCGATTATTCATGTGAATGGATACCGTGGGACACTAGTTAACTTGGTTGATAAGAAATACTTAAGAAAGTGTTTACTTGATCTCATAATATTGAATGTGGAAACATATTTTAATTTCAAATAAAAGCACAATATTATGTATAACATATGAAGTGAAGTGAAGTGACATGTGGCCAAGTATGGTGACCCATACTCGGAATTTGTGCTCTGCATTTAATCCATCCAAGTGCACACACACAGCAGTGAACACACACCCGGAGCAGTGGGCAGCCATTGCTGCGGCGCCCGGGGAGCAGTTGGGGGTAAGGTGCCTTGCTCAAGGGTCTCACCTCAGTCGTGGTATTGAGGGTGGGGAGAGCGCTGGACATTCACTCCCCTCACCGACAATCCCTGCCGGACCCGAGACTCGAACCCATGACCTTTGGGTTACAAGTCCGACTCTCTATCCATTAGGCCACGACTGCCCCCATAATTGCAATGAAAGGATAACATTGGCTGATATTCAGATGAACAAACATTTAAGTTAAAAATGAAATGTTTAATGTTATATTATTGAAGTCGACATGAAACAGAAGTTGCAACAGTCTTTTCTTCCCTGTTGTGACATACGCTGATGGGGCATAACATTATGAGCACTGACAGATGAAGTGAATAACACTGATTATCTCTTCATCATGGCACCTGTTTGTGGGTGGATATATTAAGCAGCAAGTGAACATTTTGTCCTTAAAGCTGAAGTGTTGGGCAAGCGTAAGGATTTAAGGGAGTTTGACAAGGGCCAAATTGTGATGGCTAGATGACTGGGTCAGAGCATCTCCAAAACTGCAGCTCTTGTGGGGTGTTCCCGGTCTGCAGTGGTCAGTATCTGTAAAAAGTGGTCCAAGGAAGGAACAGAGGTGAACCGGTGACAGGGTCATGGGCGGCCAAGACTCATTGATGCACGTGGGGAGTGAAGGTTGGCCCGTGTGGTCCGATCCAACAGACGAGCTACTGGAGCTCAAATTGCTCAAGAAGTTAATGCTGGTTCTGATAGAAAGGTGTCAGAATACACAGAGCATCTCAGTTTGTTGCGTATGGAGCTGCATAGCTGCAGACCAGTCAGGGTACCCATGCTGACCCCTGACCACCGCCGAAAGAGCCAACAGTGGACACGTGAGCATCAGAACTGGGCCACGGAGCAATGGAAGAAGGTGGCCTGGTCTGATGAATCACGTTTTCTTTCACATCACGTAAATGGATGGGTGCGTGTGCGTCGCTTACCTGGGGAACACATGGCACCAGGATGCACTATGGGAAGAAGGCAAGCTGGCGGAGGCAGTGTGATGCTTTAGGCAATGTTCTGCTGGGAAACCTTGGGTCCTGCCATCCATGTGGATGTTACTTTGACACGTACCACCTACCTAAGCATTGTTGCAGACCATGTACACCCTTTCATGGAAACGGTATTCCCTGGTGGCTGTGACCTCTTTCAGCAGGATAATGCTCCTGACAAAAAGCAAAAATGGTTCAGGAATGGTTTGAGGAGAACAACAACGAATTTGAGGTGTTGACTTGGCCTCCAAATTCCCCAGATCTCAATCCAATCGAGCATCTGTGGGATGTGCTGAACAAACAAGTCCGATCCATGGAGGCTCCACCTCGCAAACTTACAGGACTTAAAGGATCTGCTGTTAACATCTTGGTGTCAGATACCACAGCACACCTTCAGGGGTCTAGAGGAGTTCATGCCTCGACGGGTCAGGGCTGTTTTTGCAGCAAAAGTGGGACCAACACAATATTAGGAAGGTGCTCATAATGTTATGCCTGATTGGTGTATATTTGAGTAAAAAACGCTCCGGGAATGTAGGGCGGGAATTGCTTTTGTCCATGGGGAATTGAACAGTCCCTACTCTCACACTGTATGAAGTTTTCTCTATCATGTGTGTAAAAAATACAGGAACTGAGAGCCAGTCTGAGAGCCCTGCAGAGGGAACAAGAGCAGCATCAGCTGGAGAAACAGGTCAAAGCTTTCTGAAAGTCTGAATCTTTGTCAGACTGGTCTGATCTTATCTGATGTCATGCTTGCTGACTAGTGTTTTATTCAAAAACAGGAGCTCTTAGATCATATCCATGTGCTGGAGCTGAGGCTAGACACTGAGACAGATGCTAAGTGGGCTGAGGCAGCGGCTACACCAACATGTCAGTTCACGTGATCCGTCATTTCCTCTCATTCTTTATGCAGATATACATAAAATGATGTAGTGCTAGTGATATTACAGTAAATCATCATCTTATTTCTTGCAGCTTGCATTGATAGTCCTCCATCAATTGAAGAAGAGCCACCACAAGAGTCTTTACCCGAGCTGTCTTCAAGTGTGCTAGACAGTGAGCAGTTCAGCACTCATTGGTCAACAGAGCAAAGCCAAAAGGATAATGAGAACGATATGATGGCAAGTACCACACAAATGAAATAAGGTTGATTAATCCCTCAGCAGGGATTTTGCATTGTGTGACCACAAAGTAAGAATGATGTTCTTTTTGCAAAATGAACTATAGCTTCAAAATATTATGGTATTCCAACATATTAATGATGTGGTGCCAAAATTAAGTGAACCAAATCTGTCTATTTCTGAACACTGTAAATCTGTTTCAAATATTTCACAAACCACTTATTTGCTTTCTTTGTAATATTGTATAATAACCATATTTGTCACAATTTCAAAACATACAGTGACCCCAAAAAGTATTTGAATAATTTTGGACACATAAATCTTAATTCAGTGAAATGCACACTTTAAAATGTCTGCTTTTTACTTAGATACAAAATGTCAAACCAAGTGACAATTGAAAACAATTGTTGTTGTTTTACAACGAACTTCATTTTTCTGAGCCACTTTTATTTTAAACCACTTGGTCACTTTTCATGGATGTAAGTCAGTTCAAATCAACTTCACACTGGTATTTCTGCAGGAAAACCACCGTTCATATTATTAGCATTTGAACATGTTCCAGAAAGTCTGACAACCTGGAAGTGTACACTGTAAAAAAAAAAAACCAAAAAACCCAATTTCATCACAAGTAGCTTTATTATATATAGTATATACTAATATAAAGAATGTGCACGAGTCATTCATGCAAACAGAAAACACCATCATGGTAACCCACAACACTTAAATAACGCACTAAACATTCATTAAACAACAGACGATGTGAAGAAAGAAATATGATTATTTAAAGGAGGGGTATAATGATATTTCATGTATTCTGACTTATTTACACAGTTAAAGAGTTGGATTCTCATGCTAAACATGGCCAAAGTTTCACAACACGAGTTGGATGTATGACAGAGTATTTCTGTGCCAAAAATACTCTTCCAAATCCTCATAAACTTCGCAATCTTTTTTTCGAGTATGGGCCTTTGTCACATCATTAAGGTCGGAATTCCTTGTACGGGCACTTCTCCTGGAAGAGCGCGCACGCACTCGTCAACCAGAGCGACAGAGCAAAAGCACGCCCATCAACATTCTTCATTTGGCTTTACAGAAGTCGTCGGCAGCCTTGCACAGGACTTGCTCGAGAAAGATTTATCACTTTGTTTTTAGACCAGGAAATCAACAATGTCACCAAAGAAGTGTGTTTTTGGTTTGCGAGGGAAATATAACCTTGCTTCCCAAAGATCCCAGTGTTAAGTGGAGCTGAGAGATTTGTGCTGACGCATTACATTGATGCACTCTCAATATTTGTCATTAAAATAACCATAGATAACTAACTGATAGTTGCGATCACTTTTTTATTGGTTAAAATGAATGGAGAATATCTCATGTTTTTCCGTGGTTGCTCGAGTCCTCAGGATCAGCGCTTATGGTTTCATAAACAAGGCCCAGTTCCACACTGGATTTATTGATCGTTTGAAACTGAAAGATAGAGCGGTCACAGCGGCAATGATCCCGGTCATGAGTCAGAACCGCAGGTGGTGAGTAAAACTGCTTCAAATGTCTGTTTTGTTGGCAGTCTGCGCATAAGTGCATATAATGTAAACAACACGAACATAGTGAATTCATAAATTCATTATTCATCATTCACTATACGCTATATTCTTTATAGTGATCCAAAAGTTATTCAGGGATAATGCGATGGTGTATTGTGTGTGTTTAAATACATATGTTTAGCTGACCATTGATAGCTTGCAGAAGGTCGATACGCAAAAGCTGCGCGTTCTCGTCACTCTTTAGCATCGCCCACGGCACGCCTCGAGGCGCTCGGCTGTTTTCGGGAAGGCTCAGTACAGCGTATGTATCTTTTATAAATATGATAAAACTAAAAATGCACTACTACTCTATAGGTACTCAAGATTAACATGAGATTGGGAGAAACTGTGTGTGATACCCCCCCTTTAAACAAAATACTTTCAAATGTGGAGTGTCAAACAGAGAATTCTGGGAATATCAGTTTACAGTTTTTGACTGTAAATTATACATTGATTTGTTCTTTTTTACTTCTAAAAACTGTAAAAATTAACAGCATTTTACTGCAAAATTACATGAAATGTCTGGTTAGTGCTTTTACAGTTTACAGTTTTTACCTATATATATATATATATAGGTTTTTTTTGTTGTTTTTTTTTTTTTTTTACATATTTTGAATAATATTATCTATAGCGTCATATTTTGAAACTTAACAAATTTGTGAAATATTTTGACTGAAAATAACACTTTTTGCTGTGTTACTTTGAAATAAATGCTACTTGGTTTGATATCTTCATAAAATAGTGACATTTTCATCATATATAATGAAAGTTTATACAGCTTCTACTGTACATGCATAAAAAATGTGATTAACTTTTTTTGTACCAACCTTCTTATAAAAAGCAAGAGGATCTAGAAGTGAAGCCTTATTCCAGTGTGATTGCTGACAAACCTTTACTGCTTTCTGAACACAACGACAGTGTCTTCAGGTGATTATGATGCACAGATTCAGTAAACTGGAGCTTTTTACTCAAGCCTGCTACATCTTAATGTTTCAGGGACATTGTGCTCCTTATGAACAATATGTGTTTGGAAAGTATTTCATATACCTTTTCTCAAACTAATCTCGTGCTCCACTCATCACCATGATGGTTAAGTTAGTCGAAATTAAAAGAAACAAGTTCATAAAACTCAAAACAATGAAACAATTCAGATTACTTAAAATAAGTCAGTTTCGCAAACTCAAAAGAAAAAGAAAGTTCTAAATACTCATAAAAGTTAATTAGATTGAACTAATTTATTTAATTTGAGTTTGCCTACTTGAACCAATTAATTATTTTGAGCGCTTGGGTTTACAGTGGGACTCTTGTGGCATGTTGCATTTTGATTAAGTTTCATCCATATAGAATATGTTAGGATGAGCCATAACAGCACATTTACAGCAGAAAAGGCCAATAAAAACCAAGGCCCTGTCCCAAATCGAACCCTAAGACCTCGCAATCTTCCTCCGAATCCACACTTTTGTGACGTAATGCCCCTTTGACTGTCGAGTAGACGTCTGTTGCGGAGCTGGCTTGAATGTGGGCTCGGCAAAATGAGCATCGAGGACGCATATCGGCCACAAAGGCGCCGCTCGCAAGCACAATTCTGAAACCTAAGGGACTCCCTATGGTCTTGTGGATTTAAGCACGCCCATCAACATTCTTCATTTGGCTTTACAGAAGTCGTCGGCAGCCCTGCACAGGACTTGCTCGAGAAAGATTTATCACTTTGTTTTTAGACCAGGAAATCAACAATGTCACCAAAGAAGTGTGTTTTTGGTTGTGAGGGAAATATAACCTTGCTTCCCAAAGAACCCAGTGTTAAGTGGAGCTGAGAGATTTGTGCTCATGCGTTACATTGATGCACTCTCAATATTTGTCATTAAAATAACCATAGATAACCAAGGCCCTGTCCCAAATCGAACCCTAAGACCTCGCAATCTTCCTCCGAATCCACACTTTTTTGACGTAATGCCGCTTTGACTGTCGAGTAGACGTCTGCTGCGGAGCTAGCTTGAATGTGGGCTCGGCAAAATGAGCATCGAGGACGCATATCGGCCACAAAGGCTGCGCTCGCAAGCACCCTTCTGAAACCTAAGGGACTCCCTATGGTCTTGTGGATTTAATGGACATACAGCAGCCACTGTAAGACCACTAGTGCACATAAAGTGTGCCATTTGGGACTGGGCCCTCTGATGGTTGGAGTAATGGGCATGCTGAAAGGTAGAGGCCTGCCAAAAGCCCTTTACGATTGGTTGTGAAAGCTGCCTGTTAAGGTGTAGGGTAGGGTTAGGGGTTAGTATTTGTTGTAGCATTGTGTAACTTGGCACGCCCTTACCGTTCGTCACGCTCATTTCTCTGACCTGTAGCTATCCCTTGTTGAATTCGGAACCGCATACTAATATACGACTCATACTACGTTTACCATATCCTTCATGGCAGAAATAGTAAGAGTAGAATGCGGTTCTGAATTCAGCCCCTGTCTCTGTTTCCCCTACAGTGGTCTTACTGACGCCCCCTTGTGGTGAACCAGAGGTGGAACAGAAGAACCTGTGTGCAGCTTGTTTACATCAGCGCATGAAGATCATGTGCTCCTTATCAGTGTGAAATATCAAAACAGTTTTCTGAGCTGTCTTATTACGTAATCTAATAATCTAAGAGTGAGGTCTGTTGTAGTTCCAGTGGTGTGGATGTGAATGTGTCTGTCAGTATGAGTTTCCATTAAGAGTAAGTTGATGTGAACTTCTGTATGTTGTCTAGATATGCCATTTATAGCGCATTCAACATGAAAGATCACTTATGTATGATGAAAAAAAAAAAAGCCATTATGGAGTGTTATAACACAGGTTAGATTTAAAATAATGGGAATGAATTGTTATACATTTGATGTAGCATAAATTAGTTCATTTTAGATTTTGAAGGAGCAAGTCAAGTGTTTCTGATCAGAGGAAAGGTGGGGAACTATTTGGGGTCCCCAAAAATATGCCCTCGAGGGTCCCCCAGACAGCGAGCTTAACCGAGGAGACAGTTTCAGCTTTTGATTTGATCTTTCTCTGTTCAGAATGTTATCTCTAGGTGTGCTGGTTTGTTGTTCTGTATCATCTGACAATGACTTGAGTGCATTCAAGTGATCAGTTCCCTATTTTAGATTTTTTAAATAAATTTTATCACAGTTTGTTCTCTTGTTCTCTTCTCAGTTTGTGATGCTGTTATCCTTGATCTATATGTCATCCTCAAGGCTGGTTTGATCTCCTCCTCCTCCTGTACTACTCTTTTCTCTCTCATTATGAATTTAATTGTGGCACACGCCTCGTTTTACTGTCTCCTCTAAACCTTTAACCAAGAAATAAAAGGCAGAATGATGGCTCTCTGCTCCTTTACCTTTGATCATTAGAAACACAGAAGGCATGGAGTCCAATAGATGGACCACAATAGATGACGACTCTATTTTATCGTTGAACCTCGAGCATCTGTCCTTTCCCTGATCAGTAAGTTTATGCTACACTTATTCTTTTCACCGTTTTTATTTTTCTAGGCATCTGCTGGTTAACCTTTCTAGCACTGAAACAAGAAGACTAAAATTACTCATGTGAAATACTGTCAACAAGTTTAAGACTTAATCTTACACACGGACATATTTAAAGTTCAAGCACAAAATGCTAGCAAGGAAATAGACAAAACACCCTTTGTTCTCAGCATGTCCTTACTGATTTGCATTGCCATATTACATTACAGTAGCCTTATTTCTAGCATATCAATTATACATGAAGACAGAAGCACATAAAACAAAGTAATAAAATATATGGCAGAAACCCTCTAACATGTTAAGTTACTATGGAAACAGCTCTTGGTGGTCAGATAAATGAGGTTGTTAAATGCTATAGCTTGTAAAACAATGTATAATGTATGGACCTAGTTTTAGTCTGAGCAGCACATTATCGATCTCTGTTCAAAGAACCTTAATCATGGCAGTGATTTAATTAGTCTTATCCTGTTTCTCTGTATTGTTGTTCTCTATTCATAATTAATGAACTTCCTAACCAAAAGCATCTATCTTGTGGTGCCAATAAGTCTAAAACATGATGCATATCTCACGTGTAGGCCAGATTGGTAGGCTAAATGTCTTGGTTTGGCCTTTGGGGAGCCACCTTAGGTCACTTGCCATCCTAAAGACATATGTGACCAGTGCTGGCAAAATGAGTCGCAATGAGCAAAGTATCAAAAATGAGTTATTGTTACACATTCACTATAATGATGTATGATTTGTTGGAATCTGGAAAAAAAATGACTGAGCTACACCTGTTTGAAGTCGATAGAGTCGGCAAAGTCAATTTTGAGAAAAATCGAGTTAAAGTTTTCTGAATGTTCCAAAAATCACCTAGCAATCATACCTAAAAATCCCTGGTAACACCACCAAATTTGGCACAAACAAAGTCAAAACCCATATCTATAGGAAGAAATATATATTCAACTTTTTTCCATTCCACAATTGTTTGATTAACATTAATGAAACAGACAGTCTATATATTAAGATATTATATACCTACTGTGTCACACGGATGTAATATAATGTTACACATCAGATGTTTTTCCTCAACAATTAACCAAACGTTCACTTAAGACATAACAGATAATGTTTGCATGAATACTCGTCAAGACAGATTTTAAAAAAATACTGTAATTATTTGTATATGTGTATATTGGGATCGGGCACTTTCTGAGGCGTCTTTGTGCTCGCGCTTCAGATCTGTCAGTCAGGGCGAGTAAGATCGTTTTGTTTACATCAGCATGAGTTTGAAAATCAAATTTCATTGGTTCAGACTCATGCCTTCGAGAATTCGCTATGAATATTCACAAAGTTGGGATGCTGCGCTTTACATCAATACTAAACTTGTGCTGAAGGAAAAACGGCAGACGTGAGCAGAGAAAAACTGCATTTTTCGTGGACAAAGGAAAGATACTTCTCTCAGAAAACGTACAAATAAATCTTTTTAGATGTTGAATTGCTATTTGGAGCATTGGGATGACTAGTTTTCAATTTTTGTGAAAACCTCAAATTTGACCAAAATTTAAAATTTTCACTTGTTTTGCATGTAGCTCAAAATGAACCCGTGCGCATTCCCACACATTTTGCCAGCACGGGTCACATTAAGAGACCTGCAGAGTAAGGTTTTACTCCAAAATAATTCAGTTTCAAATTTTGTTTGTTTCAAATAAGACAAATCCTACTTGAGATTAAGAGGCAACTTAGTTGATATTTTTGTTCATTACTAGCAGTTCCTCTATAACTACCAGAGATCTCAGTCACCCTAACTAGTTACTTTTTTATGGCTATATTTTAGTAAAATGACTAAACAGTGTCTTTATCCATGACATATCAAGTCAGCACAAAATCTACTGATTTCCTGTCCTGTATGTTTTGCCTCTACTTTGTTGAGGGTGCTGGATTGATTGATTTTCAATTATTTTCAGTAATTTAAATTATCTTTTATATAGTTTGAATAGTTTTGATTTGTCAGCTGCTAATTGCACTAAGTGAAAATAGTATTTTCTTGGCACTAAGTGTAAATAGTAGTTAGATGCTATATATTGGGCCTACTTAATGGAAATAGTGACAGATACTATTTGCACCTCAGTGTATTGTGTATTAAAACAGTATGCAATAATAACAACATATTCAGTGTGCATTATTTTTATTAAAATAATAAATGGACGCCACTTTATTGGGACATTACTTGTCGCTGTCCCTAAAGCCCTTCCCTACACTTACCCCTAACCCTACCAATTAAACACTTTATTCCCACTGTTAAATACCTGTTATTTCCACTTTTTGAATATTTTCTTAAATTTTATTTAAAATAAAGTCCGCTCCGAGCCGATTAAGTGAGAAGAATGACTTCGGAAAAAGGCAGATTCAAACTTGGGTCGGTCGAATCAAAAGCTAACGCCAACCGCCTTACTTTCTCTGCACCACTGCTCCTGTTATCAGACAGGTTTCTTTTGTAATTTTGTCTGGCTCAATCAGACATAGGTGGGTGGAGTTAGTGTAAATCACCTCTGCCAACAAGGTGGTCTATTTGCACTTGGTACACTTACTATTTATTAAAAGGAATCAGTGTTTAATGGCACAGCACGAGACGAGGACATCTGAATTAAGCAAAACCTGGATTTATGAAACACACAGAGACAGTGGAAGGTGAAGATTACATAAGGGAGCATAAAAAGTTCCCTCTCTTAGTTCAGCAGGAAATCATGACAATACAGACTATGATGAGAAATTTCTTTATAAAATCATAACATTTGAAAAACATACAGAAAATATTTTTTAAAAAAGAAGATGAAGGCCAGACATGATATGGACATCATTTAAAGTCATCAATACCACTCGTATCTTTGTCTTAAGGATTTTCATTTGGATGTACAGTAATTAATAGATTCTTGTAACAGTTTCCATGAGAGTTGTGCAAGGCGACTGGAACGTTTCTGCAAGGCACATAACTAAGAGAAATACTGAGTACAATGAAACACAAAATTAGATTTGGGAGAATACAAACAAATGTTAAATGCTATTATATTTAAAAAGAAGTGTTGTTAAGAAACAGGGATTGTTTTTACAAGAAATAACACCATAATTACAGCACAAACATAGATCGTTTAGTAAAATTCAAAATGTGCATTAAAACACAAACTTGTTTGTGTATTCTCCTTAGCAAATGACCCACCATGTTTCCTATAATTCAAAACCCAAAAGAGAGACAAAATCACAAATAAAATTACAAATTTAGCAACAAATAATGCAAATGAACAAACAGGTAATATACACATATTCCAAGCCACCACAAAAATCATTCTTCATCAATGAAAAAAATGACCTTTACTGCATTAAATGACAAAATACAAGCACAAAAGGTAAACACTGTTTAAGAGCGAAAAAGAAAAGAAATAAAAGTCTCACATGTTAAATCCAATATCTCATGTTTAATTTACAAAACAGACATTGAGTCTGAAAAAAACCAATTCAAATGCACAAAACAAAAATATCCTGCGGCCTTTTTGAATTACACTTTGCCATGGACTGCTACATTTATACACTTGTCAAAATTAAACTGACATTGAAGGGTTAATGCATTTCTAAGGACTTTTATCATATTTTCCGAAATATGGCTGTGTTCCCTTGGTTATTAAAACATGTGAACATGCACACCATATGTGGACCATAAACTTGAACTGCAAATTTGGCTTTGGTCTGAAAATCAAGTAGAAGAGATCAAATCAGAGTACCACCGTTTACTGCTGCAGGTCATATTTACCCTGTCACGCATCCGGATCAGTGCATTTACATGAAGCTGCTAGACTCTATGATCACTGCAGATTTATCCAGCACACTATATGGTAATCATGCGTTCGTTTTGGTCCTCAAACTATACGCCTATGGAAATGATCTCATTTTGTTGTCTAACCACAGTTGAGTATTGGCTGATCATTACGTTACGCGGTCAAAAACCCAGTTCATAGCATGCACCACTGATTACAGATAAAACAAAAATGTAACAAGACAAGGATAAATAAGCAATAAATAAAAGAACATGTATAGCCTATAATGTGTATATTTATGTATGAAAATATTTAAAGAGACAACATTATAAAAAAAGTTGAAAAGTCTGATAGTCCTCTTGATGTATTCAAATAAAATAGTTTGCATTGACACAAAGATAGAAAGAAGATATCTTTACAGTTTTAGCAAATAGTATACATGCACATAGCTTTCAATCTTAAACCTTATGGCTCTATCCCCAATATCTTACAGAAGCTTATGACTTTGTTTTGGTAACACTGTTCTGTCATGTAAGGAGGTATAACGTTGTTATCAGCGGCGCGCACAGACCTCAACAGGGACGGAAGGATGAAAAAGGACTTATTTGTAACTATAGAACTAATTTTGTTTGCCTTTTCTATTATTCTCCTTAAAGGTGTACTCAATAGATTTTGAAAAACACTGTTTGGAAGTTAGTCGGGCCGACACCAATAACAAACGTGTAACCAATCAGCATTAGTGAAGTGAAGTGACATGTGGCCAAGTATGGTGACCCATACTCGGAATTTGTGCTCTGCATTTAACCCATCCAAGTGCACACACACACACCGTGACNGTAACACTGTTCTGTCATGTAAGGAGGTATAACGTTGTTATCAGCGGCGCGCACAGACCTCAACAGGGACGGAAGGATGAAAAAGGACTTATTTGTAACTATAGAACTAATTTTGTTTGCCTTTTCTATTATTCTCCTTAAAGGTGTACTCAATAGATTTTGAAAAACACTGTTTGGAAGTTAGTCGGGCCGACACCAATAACAAACGTGTAACCAATCAGCATTAGGGGGCGTATGACGGTCGAGGAGAGAGAACGAGCAAGAGGGAGATTTGAAAAAAAGAAGAAAAAAAAAATGCAGACCGAGAGATGGGACACAATACAAAACAGCTCAAAAGAATATCACTGGAATGAAGGTTTATAACTGGGCAAGCACTTTAGGACCGCGTTTATATAAGAAAAGCTTTCTAGTGCTGGAGAGAGCTAAGTGGTAAGGCCTGAAAACAGACGCGGCGGCTGCTTTGATTCTGCTTCACATGTGAGTAACGCTGGGTTTTGAGTGTCTGGCGACTAAAAACGAAAACAGTGTATTTACTTTTGTGTACTGTGCATTCATTTTTTGTGCTTCCTGGTCATTCGTTTATCCACTGCACTTTATTTTTCGTGAAGCATTTTGTTGCACGTCAGCTGTGATAAACAGACATCCACTCGCATTGCGTGTGTAACAGTGGCCAGATAGTGAGAGTTTTGCAGTTAAACTGCTGCACACTGACGACAGATAGAGAATGAGGTGTTTAGTGTCATTGATAGTGTTACTCGCCTCGCATGCCAGCAGCGATTGGGCCGGGGTTCGAGACCGACCCAGTTAGGATTGGAGTATGACTTTTGGAGGCGGAGCAATGAAGAGAGGGGTGGGTTTGTTTGGGCTGATTTCAAATATTAACAATGTCCAACAGCGTTTTTCAAAATCTACTTACCCCACCTTTAACTTTCTATTCTCTCATTCATCAATAAAACCCTACTCTGTGACCGCTCTCAACAACAAATAAGTACTATGCATGTTTTTGTACATGTACCATGGTAATACCATGGTACTCTGTAAAGATCCTTGGATTATTTAAATACCATGGTATATTTAGTATGTTATAGTTGGTTTTTAAAATGGTTTATTAGTTTTAACAAAAATCTAAATCTTTGGCTGATTTAGACAACTCTTCAGTTTTTTTTTATTCTTTTTTCTTTGATAGGGTATTCTATGAGAGACTACAGTTTTATAATGATGTCGATCATTCTAACCGATTGATGTAATCTAAAATACAGTTTTATTTAATACATTTTTATATATTAGTGTGACAAAGAGCTATTAACTCTTTCCCCGACAGTGTTTTTTAAAGTCCCACTGTGGTGAAAATCAAGATTTTAATGTTGTTTTTATGTTCATGTGGTGTTTTTTAATATGCTTTAAGACAAACTATGTGCAAATTCATCATTCAACACCATTGCTGAGTATTTTCTCTTTAAAACTGCACTGAAAAAAAAACCTGCGGTTTGAAATCGCTGACGTCACAAACTACCTTGTAACCAATCACGTCAAGCTTTAGCATATCATTAACAGCGAACTAGCAGGGGAGTCTCGAGAGAAGCCAGGTTATGACATATTTAAAGCCAGGTTATCCCGGTATATTTTTCTGTTGATATGAAAAATCATGTAGATTCAGCAATATAGTGGGTGTATGATGTATATTACGAGGTTATGATGAATTATATGCCTTTCTCCACTGATGTTCTGAGTTGTTAAAGTGTTTGTAAGGATGCTGATTGTTAGAAGGCAGCTGTCTGTATCTGAGATGAAGAATGTGAACATGGTTTGTGTAACATTAGCAACACATTATTAGCTGTTTGATAACATGGTCAAACAAAAGGCTAATCATATTAATTACGGTTCTGTGTCTGATGTTGTAAAGAGCGATACCGTTGTGCAGCGTTTACCTCAGTAAGTTGACCGAGTGGATCTCTGAGATGCGTGAGTACAATTTTTTTTAAATATGTCATTTTGGTGATCAAAGATGAGTTTTAAGGGATACAATTACTGACTACAGGGGGACTTTTAAAAAAGCCAGCATCTTTGAAAATTTTCATAAAAATGTAACGGCCCCCAGAATATTTGGTTGTATGAATATCTGAGCATGCTATATAACAAAAGAAAGATCAGAGCATTTGCTTTTAAACAAACAAACAAAAAACTACGCTTCATGCATTTTTTAATCAACACTTGAATGTGGGTAAGTTTCATAAATAAAAAAAATCTGCATTCTGAACAAAATGCTGAGAAAATCATGTTTTTTTGTTAGTTTTTTTCCCCAAAGACTACAATATGAACAAGCAAATTGTTTCTGCACCTTTTTTGCCTGTGTTTTGATCGGGAGATTCTGTACTCTTTTAGAAGATGTGTAATAGCGCCCCCCCTACCGTTTAATAGTGAAAACACGGAGAGCCAGAAAATTCCGTCAATAGCAGGGAAAAAGTTAAAGAAGTTTCTTGAAGCCACTCTGATCTGTGTAGGGAACCTTCGCCTAATTGACATTTTTTCCCCCACAACCTACAAAGGAATATTTTTGACATGGTTATGGAACGGAATCGCTTGTGCACGCCACTGCTCATATATGCTCGGCTCATATTTGACACATTACTATAGAGTTCTTGTAAAACATATCAGTGTATTATTGCTTTTAATACCTAATCACGGAACTCTTCTAGATCCCAGAGTAAAACGTTACATTTCAGCTTTTAATGTTACTTTTTGCGTGATGATACAGTATAGCTAAAGATCAAATAGTGCACGCATGCTCTGATCTATGAGACTTGTCACCTTTGGTTCTTGATTTGCCCTGAGTGAAAGGTTTGATTTGTACGTAATAACATAATGAATGTGATGTATTCTGTATTCTCAGCTAATGTTATAAATCTAGATCTAAAAATTTAATTTTAAATTTAAAATATCAATCTAAAAATTTGTATAATCTTCTAATGCCCAAAACCCTAAAATTGGTATAAATGTCAAATTCAGATGTAGAGTAGGGCTGTAGGATAACATGTTGGAGCGTTTAGTAAAAAGCATGTACTCAAAAACACATAAAAACACACTGAAAGAAGCATAGAGATGTTGAAAAGTATGCATATACAAAATGTCATATAACTGAGACAATGCAACATCAAGAGTACAAAGTTATGCAGTAAATGTATGTCTCGAAAAAAGGTTTTTAGACCGTTAAATCGGTCGTTTGTGTGGTTGTTTGTTGTTTTTCTCTTTTCTCATTGATCAGTTCTGATTATGCATCCATATACAGTCGTGAAAAAATGTTTCCCTTAGAGAACAAGGCTTTGGGATGCATTCTCAAATATTTGGCATCTCCAAATGTAGTACAAAATACGCATATACCAAGTAACTTCCAGATATGGCACAATGGCTTATCTTTCTCTGGTCTTGCACTCTTTTTTTTTAATTTCTCTCTCTATTCATTTAGAGAAACACTGTCTGAAGTAACAGCGTTGTCATGTTCTTAAGGATGTCATTTTTAGCTGAGGGAAACTAGATGTGCAAAGTTGTGCATGTTTATTTGTTTCATATAAAGTCATTATGGGAAACAATGCTGTTTGTTTGACTGAATGATGGAAAATCTGTTTGTTTCAACTGATCAGGTGTCTAAAATACAATGTCGGCCGCTGTTGTCTGTATGTATCAGACCCGCATACATACTGTCCTCCAGCAGTCACTGCGCTCTTCCTGTCGCACTCTTTCTAGCTCCACCCATGTCCACTTGCAGGAGTCCCCATTCCTCATCTTCACTGTCCCCTGCTCTATCCCGTCCCTCCTCTGCACACTCATCCTCCTCGTCTTCTTCATCCTCCAGGGTGGATTCCTCATCCCTCTCTCGTTTGATAGCCTGGATGGCGGGAGGCGGCAGGGGGGCGGCAGCTTCACTGTCTTTAGAGTCAGAGTTCTCCTCAAAGGCCTCCGGGTTCTCCAGCATCTCCCTGATCAGAGGAGGCATCGGTCCTGGGATCTCCATCTTCAGAGTGATGGCTCGCTCCGCTCCTGAACAGACACACAAGCATGATCGACTTTATGTTTAGAGGTTTTAATCTCTTCATTTAGGTCATATTTTACATATTTATCATGAGCTTGTGGTAGAGTTTACAGCAATTAGTCAGTATGACAAGTGGACCCTTTTCAAATTTCTGGGAGCCTTAGAAGTTGTCATAGTTGGGTAAACTTCTATTGTGGTGAATGGAAACTACAACAAATATATGTTTGGTCCCACCCAGTTACCCAGTAACTACTATGTATTTGAAGAAAATGAATTGTTTTGTACAATGTGCTTATTGTGTTGAAAATGTATTGCAAAACATTTGTGCTGCTATTGAGGTGGAAACAGGTAAGGTTAGGACAGGTTTGGTAGGATGGGTTTGTTTAAGGCAAACAAAGTGCTCGCGTCACTTCATAAAATTGAGGTTAAACCACTGGATTGGATTACTTCAATGATGTCTTTACTACCTTTCTGGGCCTTGAAAGTGGTAATTGCATATACTGTCAATGGAGGGACAGAAACTCTCAGATTTCATTAAAAATATCTTCATCTGTGTTCTGAAGATAAATGAATGTCAGACCCTGTTTACACCTGGGATTAAGATGCGTTTTGGTCGATCGCATCAAAAGTGGATGATGCTAAATACAGGTGTAAACGGGGTCTAAAACGAGCTTGTCCACTTTCGACCACTTCCAGAGGTAGTAGAAAATGCATTAAACCGGATTGCTTTCATAGTGTAAATGCTGATGTGGTCGAATGTGTTCGAACAGCCACAAAAGACCACCTACTCTCCGTCTACTGACCTAACGCGTAAACATTATGGGAAGCGTGCTAGACAGATGGGATTTAAACTTTGTCACCTGAAGACCCAAGTATGGTTTGAAGAAGAAAAATGTACCAAGCACAATGTTCTCTCACCATTCCTGATTTCTAACACGCACTCAGAGTGTTCGGCGTGATCTTGCGGCTGTCAGAGCAGAAACGAAAGCTGATGCCCTCCGTATGTTTTTCCATCATCTCCGGCCAAGTTCATATTTAAATTGCGTGAGCTTATTTAGTCCATTAGATCGAAAGATCAGAAAAAGCACAAATATTTACCTGCCCTCCTCTCAAAGAAATCAGGACAGAAATGGTTGAAAGTGGACAAAAGAGACGAATTAAAACACTGGGTGTAAACAGGTATGTGTCTCCCTCATCTACTTGTGATCCGATCGACCAAAAGATGCATCTTAATACCTGGTGTAAACAAGGGCTTGTGGGTTTGGAACAACATGAGGGTGAATAATTAATGACAGAATTTTCATTTTTGGATGAACTAACCCTTTAATAACTCTCAAATCGCATTATAACAGTCTGTGAAAAGGGTCCGCCGGTGCTGTCAAGCGCACTTTAAACATATCACAATGTAAAGTTCAATGACTTTAGCACATTTAAAGTTAACCATGTAACCCATATTGTAAACCATACAGACATGAACAATGCCGACCTTTAGTGCTGATGCCTCGGAGGTCAGTAACCTTCATCAACATCCGTGGGAACATGTGAGGTTTGTTGGGGCGTCGACGGCGAGCGTAGATCTTTAACGCCTCTAGCAGAGGCTCCTGTAGCTGATCCACCCGATGAGGCTCCTCCAGGTCCATGCGGTCTATTGATTCAACCAGTCAGAGAAAGGCAGGACATGTCATTCAGAGTTTGACAACAACAGAAGTCAAAATAAAAGAAACAGAGCAACCGGAGCAGCTAATACTGAAGGTGCAAAGATTAATACAGCACTCAAGAGATTAAAAAAGCACTCACTCACTCAAAAGATTTTCACTATAACAATTATACATTGTTAACTCAATTTAAAGTTTCCCCATGCCATTACATTTCTATCCATAAAGTGCTGAAGAAATAAAGTAAATAATACATAGAGAGATAGCAGTACCTCCGCAGATAAGGCAGATGGCGCTAAGGAGGCCTGTCTCTGTGTCGTCCATCTCCAGAGGCAGGAGCTGCCCGGCGAAAGCAAACACCAGGTCTGTGAGTGGACCGAAACCAGCGTTGTGCATCTGTGTTCTGTTGAGGGTTAGCCCATCCGAGAAGGTCATAGTGTCCTGCTCTGGAGTGTAGCGAGTACAAATCCGTAACATCTGCAGGAAACAAAGCATTAAGATAAAGTGAATCATATGAAGTTGAAGTTAACAATGAAGAAATGCATACACATTATGGACAAAAGTATTGGGACACCATTTCACCAACAGGGACTTTAAAGGGACAGTTCACCCAAAAATGAAACTATCCAATGATTTACTCACACTCAAGCCATTCTAGGTGTATATGACTATCTTCTTTCAGACAAACACAATCAGAGTTATATTAAAATATATCCTGGCTTTTCCTTGCTTGATAATGGTAGTGAAGGGGGTGTGAGATTTTGAAGCCCAAAAAACTGTATCCATCCATCATAAGTAATCCATATGGCTTCAGGGGGTTAATAAAGGCCTTCTAAAGTGAAGCCATGGGTTTTTGTATAAATAATAGCACTATAATGACTAACTTCACTCAGGCAGCTGTACGCATCGATTTGCGGCAGAAGAGTAACCCCTAACCTGACGCATGACGTATTGACGAACACGGAAGCACAGAGGAGAGAGCAAAAAAAAAAAAACACAAGTTAGAAGTCTAAAATGAGGATTTTTGAAGAGAAATGTCAGAGGATTTTGATAGAAGAGAAGAGGAGCTTGAGTTTGTTGCCCAGCTCTATTTGTTTCTTAGAGGTGTCTAAGCTTACACTACTCCTACATCCTACGTCAGGTCAGAGGTTACTCTTTTGGTGTAAATCGATGCGTACAGCCATCTGCTGGAATCTAGTTATTATAGTTTATAAAGTTTTAAATAAGTATATTTTTCTTACAAAAACCCATTGCTTCACTTCAGAAGGCCTTTATTAACCCCCTGGAGTCGTATGGATTACTTTTATGATGGATTGATGCAGTTTTTTGGGCTTCAAAATTTCATTCCCCCTTTACTACCATTATCAAGCTTGGAAGAGCCAGGATATATTTTAATATAATTCTGACTGTCTTCATCTGAAAGAAGATACTCATATACACCTAGAATGGCTTGAGTGTGAGTAAATCATGGGATAATTTTCATTTTTGGGTGAACTATCCCTTTAATGGGTTGGTCCCACATTTGCAGCTATAACAGCTTCCACTCTTGGTTTTGGATTTTGGAGTGTTTCTGTGGGAATTTTTGCCCATTCATCCAGTAGAGCATGCGTGAGGTCAGGCACCAATGTTGGATGAGATGGCCTGGTTCGCAATCTCCGTTCCAGTTCATCCCGAAGGTGTTTGATGGGGTTGAGTTCAGGACTCAGTGGTGGCCAGTCAAGTTCTTCCATGCCAAACTCCTTTCTTGCTTTGTGCACCGGGGCACAGTAATGCTGGGATAGAAAAGGGCCTTCCCCAAACTGTTCCCACAAAGTTGGAATCACAGCATTGTCCAAAATGTCTTGGTATGCGTAAGCATTAAGAATTCCCTTCACTGAAAGCGTGATTCGTCTCTCCATAGAACATGTTTCCACTGCTCCATAGTCCAGTGGCGGCATGCTTTACACCACTCTATCCAATACTTGGCATTGTGGCACTGGGACTTGGACTTGGTGATGTGAGGCTTGCATGCAACTTCTCGGCCATGGAAACCCATTCCGTGAAGCTCCCGCCGCACAGTTTTTGTACTGATATCAATGCCAGTGGAAGTTTGGAACTCTTCAGCCATGGAATGTTGACTCTGTGGCTTTATGTGGTCATCCGCTTCATGGCTGAGCTACTGCTGTTCCTAAACATTTCCACTTTACAATAATACCACATACAGTTGACCGTAAAACTTCTAGAAGGGATGAAATTTCACAAACTGACTTACTCCTTTCACTGTGCCACGCTTGAATTCACTGAGCTTTTCAGAACGACCCATTTTTTCACAAATGTTTGTAAATGCAGACTGCATGGCTAGGAGCTTGATTTTATACACCCGTGGCAACAAGTCAGACTGAAAAACCTGAATTCTGTAATGAAGAGGTGTGTCCCAATACTTTTGTCCTTGTGGTGTATATGAAGGGGCATAATGTGTCATTGTATTGTCAGAATCCTGCAGCGAATTAAGACTTTTAAAACTTTTAAAATCATGCATCTACTTCCACTGTGCTACATCTAGTTGTTTTTGAATGGAAGAATGAGTCTTGTTTCTACCACCCCTAAAAAAATACACCGAACATTAAAATGAGACAACTTTGTTGTTTATTCTAGATTGTTAATTAAACTTGTATAGTTTTTGTTGTATTTACCAGTATATCAAGGCAGGCAGATTTCAGTAAGGTGATCTGGTCAGCAATGGTGAGGGAAGTAAAACCTGGCAGACGTTTGGCAAACTCCACAATCTTTATAATGCATTTAGTAGAGAGCTCACTGAACTTATCCCACAGTCCAAGATCCAGCTGAACCCTGTGATCCGCACTGGAGTTCTGAAATGGAGAGAAAAACAGGAACACTTTGAGAATGCATTCCCATACAGTTTAACCAATAGTAATCGTTGTTAAATCACGGAAAGGAAATTCAGAAAAACAGGTGAAAGTCAGTGTGTGTGTGGATGCACAGCAGCAGTGATGGCAGTAGGGGATATACAGCAGATGAACAGGGCCTCACTTTGCCACTTTTAATGCTTTCAGTGTTACTATTCACACTTCAGTTTCGACTAGCCAGTTGAAAATTTTCACTATTAATAATTCACAATGCAGATATCAGTAATGTGATTCGGACTAATAATAAGAAATCTACAATGCAATTTTGACTAATGAAAATCCTAGGCTCATATATTCATAATTTACAAGTTTCCTTTATTTTTTAATTTAGATTTTACTTCGAACTAGTAATCATTTATTTTAAGACCTGTCCAGCTGCAATTATGTCTAGTCATAATAGCATAGATATTATAAAATAATTTATTACTGGAAAAAAAAAAAAAGTATTTCGGCACTGAGTGTAACTCAAACCATTTAAGAAGCTTTTAAAGCCGTGACCATACATGTCAGTTTCATATTTCCAATAGATAGATGGATAGACCGACAGATCTATGTTTATATGCTATCAGTTGGTTTGCAAATGTTCTGAGTAGTAACAGTTAAACTTCAGATATCTGTAATAGAAATTATGACTAGTCAAAACACCATTTTGAGTTAAAAGTCATAAAGGAATTATTACTAGTAAAATTATAATTATGTCTAGTCAAAACAAGATTGTAGATTAATTGGGGGTTGTCTCTTGCATCTGACTCTTAAGAAAGAAACCTCTATGTTTGCTGTGGTTCACTGGATGTGTAATGTTATGAAATATTTTACACTGTTGCGGATCCTTTGCATGATCTCACCCAGACCCGCACAGCCCGGCTCATGCCAGTGTTTATTTAGCTGACAGACAGAAGGAGGTGTGTGAGTATGAAGCGTGGGAGCTCCGGACTCACAGTTGTGTATTTTCCGAGCTGACAGAGCGAAGGGAAGGTTTCCCTGTGCGCTTTGCTGACTTTGTTAACCAGTTCTTCCAGTTCTCCACTCAGCTCGTAGCTTTCTGGAAGAACCACCTCCTCTTTTACATCCTTCTTTTTCTTATTCCTGTCGTTCCGCACGGCTAAAAGAAGAACAACACAAAATGATATATGCAGCATATATAAGTGTTCAAACACAAACTTAATACAAAAGAAAAAGATGTTGGGACAGTTAATCTCGAGGTGACTCTTGGAGTTGAGTGCAGTTTCTTTTGGGTTTTATTTATGCCAAGACATTTTTTGAGAAGACTGTTCACACAATCATAGACTTGTGAATTCATACAGCTGTTTGTGAACTGAGAACAGTATAGTTGGTGATGTATAACTGCTCTGAGCTTTACCTTCCTTAGACATGCCAACCTCAAAGCACTTCTGCAGTCGGCAGTACTGACAGCGGTTGCGTGTCACCTTGTTGATCTGGCAGTTTTTGTCTCTGTGGCAGGTGTACACCATGTTCTTCTGGATACTGCGACGGAAGAAACCCTGATATAGACAAGAGAAAGAGAGACAAAAATATAAGTATTCAACTATAAAATGAAATCTTTTGTGAAGTTGACCAGATTTTATAAACTTCAACAGAGCAATCAGCAGAGGGCACTATAGATTTGTGAATGAAATCAAAATTCTTGAACTTGACAGTAACACTAGATGGCAGCACTCAAACCATGACCTTTGCTTACTGTTATGCATGTGCTGTTATAATGTTATTACAATGTAATACAACGGTCCTTCAGGTTTTTTTGCCAAAAATCTCTTTGCCAATATGGGATTCAAACATAATTAACTGTTTCAGGTTTTGATTTCTGCATGTGTTCTTTGTTTTTAAGTGCATTTCAATATTGGTCTAATCAAAAATCATGTTTTTTTTTTTTAAACCCTTTTTACTGATTGCAGACCTTTTTTTTTTTTTGTTAGAACAAAAAAATATGATGCATGTTTTAAAAAGACATCACAATAAGCCTTAAAGTCTTAATTATTTAATTTTATTTATAGTAAGTAAACTAAATTAAACTTTGACTAACAAAATGTTTTATTATTAATATCTTTAATATTTTAGCTAATTTAGCTTTTGTTAATGGTGAAATTAAATTGAAAAAAGCCAAAGAATTATTATATTGACCTAATAAACATTTTGGCCTATGTATAAAGAATTAAAGGATTAAAGGGTTATTTCACCCAAAAATGAAATTTCTGTCATTAATTACTCACCCTCATGTCGTTCCGCACCCATAAGACCTTCGTTCATCTTCAGAACACAAATTAAGATATTTTTGATAAAATCCAATGGCTCAGTGAGGCCTGCATTGACAGCAAGATAATAAACACTTTCAGATGCCCAGAAAGCTACTAAAGACGTATTTAAAACAGTTCATGTGACTAGTTTCGAATCAGTGGTTTGGAGCGCATATCGAACTGCCAAAGTCATGTGAACCATTGAAATTTCGAAACATTTCGAAACACTTATGACGTAACGAAGCCTTGTTTACTGAAATCACGTGACTTTGGCAGTTTGATACAAGCTCTGAACCACTGATTTGCAACAAATGATTTGTAAAGCTTCGAAGCTTTATGAAGCAGTGTTTTGAAATCGCCCATCACTAGATATTGTTGAATAAAGTCGTTATTTTGTTTTTTTGGTGCACAAAAGTATTCTCGTCGCTTCATAACATTGAGGTTGAACCACTGTAGTCACATGAACTGTTTTAAATATGTCTTTAGTAGCTTTCTGGGCATTGTAAGTGTTAATTATCTTGCTGGCAATGCAGGCCTCACTGAGCCATCGGATTTCATCAAAAATATCTTAATTTGTGTTCTGAAGATGTGTGGAACGACATGAGGGTGAGTAATGAATGACAGAATTTTCATTTTTTTGGTGAACTAACCCTTTGAGTATGATATATGGTCTTTATAATAAATAATCATTTTACTTTGTATGAATGGTTTTGTCATTGGGAAAAGAAATAGCCTATTTTTAATTAATATTACATTGAAATTTAAGGTTTGAACCAAATCGGAAATATAATTTGAGAAAAACAAATACATTTGGCTGCACCAACTTAGAGTATTTTTATAGAGTTGGTCCAAAGTATCTTTTTTTTTTTTCAGTGGGGTTCTAGAACCCTCAATAACCCTTTATGCCAAAAAGGTTCTATTTAAGGAGAAATGTCTTAAATGATTGCATAATATAACAAACTTTTTTTTTCTAGCTACGAGCTGTTTAATTCATAAAATTTAATTACAATTAAAAATTAATTAAAACAAAATTAATTAAAACTAAATCCATAAAATGAACCTCTAAAATGTTCTATATATGAAGCGCCTGACAGAAGCCTTTAAGGTTCTTTATAGAATCTTCTCTTCTAAGAGTGCATACCTTGCAGCCCTCACAAGAGCTGACTCCATAATGATAGCCAGAAGATTTGTCCTGGCACACAAAGCAGGGTTTATAGACACGAGGAGGAGGGGGTGGAGAAGGAGAACTAGGAACCATCTCCTCTGAGCTTGTGCTCTGGGTCTCCACCGCTGCAGAGATCAGGAAGAAAAAGAGAAGATATTTAGAGGTGATTACTAAGACAAGAATCTCTATTGGTTTTTCAAATCCTCAACCCCTACAGGCAAGTTTTGAACTGGCAAACATCACTTCACCACTCTTAAAAAAATGTAAAAATCTCTCTTACTCTTTCAACAACAAAGCCACTGTTCTCACAGCATATTTTTGAGATTGAGCTTGTGGCTTGACAAAATTGGTGAGTTTATGATGCACTCTTGATTTTATTATTTGATGCATCATCAAAAATAATGAGTTGAATTGAGATGGGTTGCCATTTTAAAGAATATTAAAGAGTATTCATTATGCCTTTTTTCCATGTTCATCTCTCTTTAGTGTGTAATGTTGCTATCTGAGCATGAAAAGAGTCCCTCCAGCGGGAGTTCTTCTATATATCAGTGTCAGTGTTTCTGAACTCCCTGAAACGCCTCCATTGTAGTCTTGAGTTTTCTTCACAATTTTCCTCATTTAAATAATTAATACGCAGAATAAAGGGGCGGGGCCTGGTTGAGTTAGTTAGTAGTGTGTTGAAACTGGGGCGGGACATTTCCGAAACATGCTCAAAGCGCTTGACCAAACACAACGCACTGCTCCAGCTGACCAATCAGAGCACATTTTGGGAGGGGCTTCATATGACAGGAACTAAACAGGGGTGTGTTCCCCATACAACGACATAGCTCGCTGCTTCATGCATCATTTAAGAAATCAAGCTAGTCACAACTGTTTCCCGAAACCATATTGCCACAAATTTGTCGTTCAACCACGTTGGTGAATGATGTCACGCAGGTGATGGAGTAATAATTTCTTTAAATGAATCCGTTTGAGATCTAATTAATACTAGATTTTTTTGCTATAAATTACGGCATGGCATCTGAGGACTAATTCCCATTTTTATCAGTTATTTTGCTTTATTTACAGATTCAATCATAGGCTTGTTCCCTACTAGATCACGTACACACATGCGCACTCTTCAAAAATGACGCTTAAAATTTCTTGACAAACTATAAGACATAAAAGACATTTGTATTTACATTCAAAATGAAAGCTATAGATTGTACTGAATGTCAGCTTGCTTAATTTGCTCAAGATGAGGATTTATTAAGTTCACATGTCATAAAAACAAGAAAGTATGTTTCTAACCATAGCTTGAGAGCTGTCGTTCTAACCACACAAGTTTGTGATTCAGTTTGCGAATGTTTGGTGGAACTATGGTTTTGGCAAACACCAACTCGTTGAACTGTGCTGATAATGACGAAACTTACAAACAAAGTTGGCTAACGATACTTTTGGTAAACACACCCCAGAGCGTTACTGACAGACTGGGAAGACAGGAGCTGCAACAATGTCAAATATGGGAAAAATAATGTGTTTTTGAACATTCAAACATGAAAACCTGTTCCAGTAGAGCCCAAAAACCAAATGAAAACTTTGAAAAAGTGCATAATATGAGAATAAGAATGAATGAAGTTGTCAAATGCATTAGGAGGCCTCTGCCCAGGGGTCAGAGCTCAAAGACAAATATTATGAGAGCACATTGAGGGGCAGAGCTGCTGAAAGAGAAGAGAGATGAGAAAAATGAACTAACAGGACCGATGAATGAATAGCATCACTTCACGGTATGGTCTCATTTATTAACATTAGCTAAAGGATTAGTTCACTTCAGAATAAAAATTTCCTGATAATTTACTCACCCCCATGCCATCCAAGATGTTCATGTCTTTCTTTCTTTCTTCGGTCGAAAATAAATGAAGGTTTTTGAGGAAAACATTCCAGGATTTTTCTCCATATAGTGGACTTCACTGGGGTTCAACGGGTTGAAGGTCCAAATTACAGTTTCACTGCAGCTTCAAAGAGCTCTACATGATCCCAGACGAGGAATAAGAGTCTTATCTAGAGAAACCATTGGCCATTTTCTAAAAAAATTTAAAATTATATACTTTTTAACCACAAATGCTCGTCTTGCACTGCGATGCGATGCGATGTGATGCGCCACGCATTACATTGAAAGGTCACGCGTGACGTAGGTGAAAGTACTGATCCAGTGTCTACAAAGCGAACGTGCAAAGTCAAACGGCCTTTACAAAAAAAAGGTAAAACAACGCACAACAACAAACAAGTTTTTCGCCCTACCGCAATACTTCCACCAACGTGACCTTTTCAACGTAATTTCGTAATGCGTGGTGAATCGCAGAATAGTGCAAGATGAGCATATGTGGTTAAAAGTATATAATTCTTATTTTTATTTTTTTTAAATGACTGATCGCTTCTCTAGATAAGACCCTTATTCCTCGTCTGGAAGAAAGAAAGACATGAACATCTTGGACGACGTGGGGGTGAGTAAATTATCAGGACATTTTAATTCTGAAGTGAACTAATCCTTTAATGTATTAACTAACATGAACTAATGTTATAGTTAATAAAAATACAGTTGGTCATTGTTTGTTCAAGTTATTCACAGTGCATAAAGAAATGCTTAAGAATTATTGTTCATTGTTAGTTTATGTTGTAGCAATGTTAACAAACAAAACCTTTTTGTATAGTGTTAATGTATGAATTAATAACATGCTTTGACTGACACCTCAGCATGTGTTCAACTTGCCGTCACGCACCCAAATGGTCTCACAGTCAGATTCATAAACATCCTGGAAAGCAGCCATACAGACGCAAACATACAATATAACACGGTCTGCCCAATTTAAACACCACCGTGTGAATCCAGTGTTATATATTTTGTCCACACTGTCACTCGGTTCAACTTTCACCCCTAGACACCCTTTCCCCCCTCATGCTCTTGTTTCCTGGACCCTAAATTCCTCAGGCCTGGATGACTGGCTTTTTACTAGAGGTCCAGTCTCAAGATCACCCGTAAAGCCCGTCTGTGGTCTGACCGAGGCCTGAGGCCTGCCTGACCGGCACTTTATTGGCAGTGAGTCCTCTTGGCCAGCCATTCACACCAGCAGCAGCTGTCCCCTCACTCTCCACTTGTAAAAAATGAGAGAAAAACAGCTAAAACGGGGCAGATTTTATAGCCCACAGAGGCCTTCATCCCTTCCTCCTACTGAATGGAGTGAATCCCCCAAATGTGCCTCTCATTCTCTCTTTCTTCTCCTCCCTCTGTCCCTCCATGGGCACCGTTTAACAAGAGCAAAATGAGAGAAGGTATAGATGAGAAATCTCATAAAAAAACCAGGGGGGTGGAGGGAGACAAATGAAGAATGCGTGAGAGAGGGTGAGTGAGTTTCACTTTGACCTTGGCTTTGACAGCAGTTTTGGCTTTTCAAGACATGAACGTGAACCGAGAGTCGCACAAATGCTGCCAATGATCTAATCGTGACCTCAGCTGAGATAAAATATGCTGCATTGATGATGTGACATTTGGCAAACTATGAAAGGACATTTCGTTTCCAAACAGCACGGAAATCTGTGCTAGAGACGTTCCAAAGTCACAACCTGGTTTTTTTTTTTTTTGTTAACAGCAGATATTCACACTTCAAAATATATGGACTTTAGTCTGGGTAGACGCCATATTTAATTTGACTGGAATGAAAACAAATATGTGAAAGTGTAATGCATTCAGTGCAGTGGACTGAATTCATGAAGAAAAAGAACATTTCTGTGTAAATTGGTCATACTCTTGCATAAACAGATGCATACATTAATAAATATATACGTACGCTATCATTTAAAAGAAATTAAAACATTTATTTTGCAAGAATGCATCAAACTGATAAAAACTGACAGACTTTTATATTGTTACAAAAAATGTTTTTTTCTCAAACAAATGTTCTTTTGAACTTTCTATTCATCTGAGTATCCCGAAAAATGTATCACGGCTTCCACAAACATCAGAAGCATCACAACTGTTTTCAACATTGATAATAATAAGAAATGTTTCTTGAGCAGCAAATCACAATATTAGAACGATTTCTGAAGGATCATGTGACACTGAAGACTGGAGTAATGATGCTGAAAATTCAACTTTGATCACAGGAATAAATTACACTTTCTATATATTCACATAGAAAACATCTGTTTTAAATTGTAATAATGTTTCATAACCATTACTGTTTTTTTTTAACTATATTTTTGTTTAAATAAATACAGCCTTGTTTTATTGGCATATGAGATTTTCAAAAATCAATCCAAAACTTTTAAAAGCGTGTATGCAAGAATGGATTTCTGAACAGAAATTCATTCTGTTCTTGCTTCATAAAAAAAGACCCAAAATGTAGTTGGTGAAGCACTGGAAAACAAACAAACAAACAAACAAAAAATAGTAAACATCAACCGTTCAAATTAGACATGATCTAAAATCTAAGATTGTACAACACACTGAGCAGGGCTATTCCTCTCAGTCTCATTTAAATATGACCTGCTTAATGACTTACTGAAATATTATAGTCTATTGTGTAACTTGTAAAACATATTTTCTTACAATAAAAGAGGGTGTTCACACACAGGACATTCTTGTGTTCACAAACAGACGGAATGGAACAGAACACATGGTCACAAGACGTGTTTTAAAAGTTGAACTAATTTTTTTTTTAAAATTACACAAAGCTGAAAAGACATTTGTCTGATGCATGTGTATATTATTGTGCATTGGATTTTGTGTGGTTCTGTCTTGCATATTAAGACTTCTAGGTCTCTGGAATGCTGATAGACGCAGTTCTTACACATAATGTTCTGTGAAACACAAGGTCGGGGGTGATGGGCAGTGAGTGGGTGAGAACGCAACCTGATCACTGTGTTTATGTAGTAACTTAGGCTGAATTGGCTTTATGTGTTTATATGGCAGCAATGTTTGAGTGGCACAGAGCGGTTCTGAAAACATCAACCCCTTTTGTGCTGGAGGAGTGGAAACCTGGCGCCACCAGAGAAGTGACTGACAGACATAAAGGGGAAGAAAGAAGGAATGCTATTCTGTTCCCATTCCATTTTCTGTCTTTGTTATATTTGACATGCTATTTATGAAGTTGTGGAGAATACATGGTCGGTTTTGAAGTAAAGCAGGTGGAGCGTTCAGAAGAAACAGTTAAATGAAAGAAATTATTATTGTCTGATTTGACACTTGACAGCATAATCACATTTCAGAACAAACAAAAAATGAACTTGAACTGGAATGAATTTTACAGACTTTCTTCCATTGAAGTGCCCCTATTATGCTCATTTAAAGGTTCCTGATTTTGTTTTGGTGTCTTGTACAACAGATTTACAGGCATCCAACATCAAAAAACACATTTTAACAGCTCTTTTCTCTCAGTGTCTGAAACGGTTTGATCAAGGGTTCGGTCTCTCTAAACCCCGCCTTTCTGAGGGCTTGTGATTGGTTGACCACTTACAGTGCGTGTCAGAAACCAAACACTCATTATCATATCTGAATCTCAGCTCTTGATTCACAGTGATACGAACAGGCGTCGGTTTTACCGTATCAATCTCATCAAAGTGGATTTGCTTTGGCAGCAGAAAACAGCTTCTCGACATGAACAACACGAACCAAACTCTTCCAGTCTAAGATAGTGTTTGAGGACGGGGCAAAGGAAACGCTGTTCAGCCAATGAAGACCATAGACTTATTTTTAAGTGATCTCAGCCCACAATTCTGCACATTACTGTATGTCCGCACTGTTTAGATAACAAACACGGTGAAAGGTGAAGCAGGTTTTATCAGTAAAGGAGTTGAGGACTTCAACATGACAATCCAGGTTCTCTCTGTTGGCTCAGACTGCAGGGAAGAGCTGACGGAAACACTGATTTAATTTGTGTCTTTCAGCAAACTCAGCAACACTATCAGGTGAGCACAGGTGACAACATCAGAAAGAAGCAAACTGTCAAGCATCAAGTAAAGTAACATCTGCTCAAGACTAGTATGTTTCTGGTGTTTATTATCATTTAATAAATCAGTAATAGATTCAGATATGACTAGTATATTTGTACAAAGGTTCTGACAATTCCAGTCAGTACAAAGATTTGTTCATCCGTGAAAAGGTTTACAGTTTAAATTTGTTGCTTCATTGTCTATCCAAACATACAAAAATATACACTACCATTTCAAAAGTTTGGGATCGGTATGCTTTTTAATGTTTTTAAAAGAAGATTCGTCTGCTAACCAAGACTGCATTTGTTTAATTAAAAATACAGTAAAAACAGGAATATTTTGAAATATTATTACAATTTAAAATAACTCTTTTCTATTTGAATATATTTTACAAAATAAGTTATTCCTGTGATGGTAAAGCTGAATTTTACTCCAGTCTTCAATGTCACACGATTCTTCAGAAATCATTCTAATATTTTGATTTGCTGCTCAAGAAACATTTCTGATTATTAATGTTGAAAACAGTTGTGTACTTTTTTTCAGGATTCCTTGATTAATAAAAAGTTCAAAAGAACAGCATTTATCTGAAATACAAAGCTTTTGTAACATTATACACTACCGTTCAAAAGTTTGGGGAAAGTAAGAATTTTTATCTTAATTTTTTTGAAAAGAAATTAAAGAAATGAATACTTTAATTCAACAGGAATGCATTAAATCAATCAAAAGTGGCAGTAAAGACATTTATAATGTTACAAAAGATTATATTTCAAATAAATGCTGTTCTTTTGAACTTTCTATTCATCAAATAATCCTGAAAAAAAAAACTGTACTCAAATATTTTGTACAATTGTACACAATAAATGTTTCTTGAGCAGCAAATCATCATATTAGAATGATTTCTGAAGGATCATGTAACACTGAAGACTGGAGTAATGATGCTGAAAATTCAGCTTTGCCAACACAAGAATAAATTATATTTTCAAATATTTTCAAATAGAAAAGTTATTTTAAATTGTAATAATATTTCACAATATTCCTGTTTTTACTGTATTTTTAATTAAATAAATGCAGTCTTGGTTAGCAGACGAAACTTCTTTTAAAAACATTAAAAATCGTACCGATCCCAAACTTTTGAATGGTAGTGTATGTACACACATTACATACATGAATAAATGGCCTAGTTTTGCGGGTAGGTGATGAACAGAATGAACTTATCGTGCATTATTTGTTTTGTGTTCCTGATAAACTTCACTGTCTTGAATTTATCATATTTCCTTTGTTCTTCTCATTTCTCAGTCCATCTCTTCCTCTCTCGTGTTCTTGTAATCAATTGAAATATGCCAATATTTTACAGTATGTGTACTTACAGTGTACTTTTTCACAAAGTAGGCTACAGAGTAGGTTAGGTTTAGGTTTAAGGGTATGTTCAGGGTTAGTACCTAGTTATTACCCTGTTATTGTAATATAGTACCCTCTAAAAAATGCTGGGTTAAAAATGGACAAACCGAGCAGTTGGGTTAAATGTTTGACCATCCTGCTGGGCAGTTTTATTTAACTCAACTATTGTTTAAAAATTACTATATTGCTTGCTTAAAATGAACCCAAAGTTGGAAATGAACATTTATTAATAGGTTTAATTGATAATTTATTAAATTGTTTATTAATAAATGTTCACCTTTTGATTATTATTGTTGCCTCTAGTAATTATGAGTCTTATTTTTAATTTCCAACCTATTTTGGGTTCATTTTAAGCCAGACATATAGTCATTTTTAAACAATAGTTGGGTTAAATAAAACTACCCAGCAAATTGGGGAAACATTTAACCCAACCGCTGGGTTTGTCCACTTTCAACCCAACTTTTTTGTTGTTTTTAACCCAGCATTGTTTAGAGTGTATGTACATGCGTAACAGGACTGTAAAATAAAGTGCTACCCATGTCATAATGAATGTACTGGCACACACACAAAAAAAGGATGTTGTTTTTAAAGCACACAGGAAAAATGAAAAATGAAATGCAAGATCGCACATTTGTCATGTATGTCCAATATATTTTGGAACCAAACACACATAATGGTTTGCAGACTGAGGGCAGAGATGAATGCCTCTTTCATTTCTTCTGCGTGGTTGTACTGTATGTGTGGATGGATTGAACTGCATGATTGAGTCACAAAAAGCTACAAAAGGAGTTCATGAAGTTCTTCATGTTCTGAATTCCAATATGGAGCAAAAGCAAATTAGTGCATAAACAGATTTTAAGTTAACACAAAAACCTTATATATAGTAATGAAGAAGAAAACTTGAAAGAACATCGAAGAACTCTTCAATAGTCAGTTGTGTGGGTGTATTTGAATACATCAGACATTAAACAGATCTCTAGTGCTTTTCTTACTTTTTTGTCTGGGGAAAAAAATGCCTTTGTAAGACAACAGTATTTGTCTTGACTCTTTTTTTAGTCAAATGCTGACACCGTCGGTTTTATAGGCTTTCTGCATGTTGTTAGATTTTGTAACATCTCACCAACATTCGACTTGAAGTGTTACTGAGAAATTTAACAGGTTGGGTCAATTCAAGTTTGCTTCCAAAACCTTATGCTTGGACTTGGAGGGTTGTTATATGCTGTAAATGCCAACATTTCTGAACATTTGATATGAGGTTGGTGCATTAAAACCTCATTCGATTCAGGACTGTAATAGTTATAATAGTGGAACAGCTTATTAGTTTAACAAACATACTCTGCTATTGTTGAATGGCATTGTCCAAAATGCAGCAGCAATCGAGCTCTTCTTTTTTCTTTTTTTCGATTGCTGTCACATACAGGAACATCAATATTGTGTTAATAGTAAAAAACATCATTTTTAAGTATCACTTGAAGTCACTTTGATGAGAACGTTCGCTGTTCTTTGCTGGTGAAATGATCTTCATAACTCCGAAATCCTTGACATCTCCCTGTTTTTTTAACTTGTGCTATTGATGTTTTAAACTTTTGTATTACTAGCACTCATGTTATCGCCTCTTTAAGATGAACTGCTTGTTGTATTCCTTATTTGTAAGTCGCTTTGGATAAAAGCATCTGCTAAATGAATAAATTTAAATGTAAATGACTGCTGCGTAGCACTGTTGCTCAAACTGCTCCTGCAAAAGATCTCATTACTTTCATGCATGTTTGAAATATTAATACTGTCATTAATAAATTATTACTCACCATCACTGTGTGTGCATACTTTTGGAATAAACCTAAGCATAAGATTGTTTTAGGGGTACACCGTGAAAAATTATTTCCATGATTTGTTATCACAACATTTTTTTTCTTTTGTCAAATCAACTTCAGTAATTAATGTGGTTCAGATAACATAATATTTTGAGTTTCTGTTGATAAAACCAATCGCCTTCATTGTATTAACTAAAATTTTTAATTTCAATGAACTCAAAATTTTAAGGCACCCAGGTATCTTACTTTTTTAAGTTAAACCAACAATTCTTTTTTACAGTGTATGGTTTAGATCAGGGTTATGCATCCATCCATGCATTTATCAAAGCGCTTGTCCTCTGTAGGGTCACTGTAGAGTCTCTCCCAGCATCTCGGGCAACCGGCAGAGAAACACCCTGAATCGATGACCAGTCTATCAAAGGGCAACACACACAAACATACACACATTCACATTTACGGACGATTTAGTACCTCCAATTTACCCATCCAGCATGTCTTTGTATTGCGAGGGAAACTGGAGCACCGGGACTCACACACATGCACACAGACTTTTCCCTGCCCTGGCATGTCACCATTTTGAAAATAACACCCTCAAATATTTCAAAACACATAATGCTCATGCCTGTGGACTGAGCCGATTCTTGTTTTAACATTCACAAGAGACACACAAAACAATGGCCACAGTCTTTGGCAAGAATAAAAGCTCATTTAATCCTCTAACAAGCTGTGCTCGTGTCAAACCTGTGTGAAACTACATACTAAACATGTGCTAATACGAAGCCTTTGACTGCTGTGATCTGCTTTGTCCGCATATGACCAGACTGAGAGCACAAAGCTATTAATACACTGAGTTTATGATCAATAAGTCATGACAATATATGTTTTTCTATTACTTGCAACATGTTCTCCAGCCAATACGCCTATATAGGTCGTTTGTCACTTCCCTAAAATACGACCCATAGGAGCGTCTAATTACTTTAACTCATCAAAAGAATTTAACCCTTTTTCTTAGGTTATACAAGATTCAACTATATGCTAGATTTTTTTTATTTGAGTCGAAATGGCTTGTACAGACATTTTGATTATACTTAAAAATTTAAGTTGAATTAGGGGGATTTTTTTAGCGTATTGTACATTACTTATTGAACTAACTGAAATAATTTTAAGCAATTTAAAATTTTTATAAGTTATACAAGATTAAACTTGATTTTTTAAAGTAAGTTCAATATAATTTAAGTTGACATGACTTGTACAACCAAGTTGATTATACTTAAAAATTTAAGGCAGCAAAAGTTTTTAAGTTGAAATAGGTGAAAATACAAAATGAAAGTGGTCCATCGGACCTTATCTGGTACACACACATTTAAATCTATTATTTAACCAATATAAAGTCATTACTAATCATTATTCATCAGCTGATAAATACGTAGACAAGTTTGATTAATTTAGTGGTAAATCCTGAGTGAAGAAGACCGAAACATATGAATTTATCCCTCCGTGGCTGTTATTAAACAGAAACATTTTTGTAAGACATTTCTAGAATGCAGATCTCTTTTCTATGGACTTTTTTGTTTGGTTGAAGCACCAGGACTTTCTGGAAGAGCAACGTGATTATTTTATGTTGGATTAATATATAAAGAGAAATGTCATTATCCATCTCAAGTGGTCCAATGGAGGTTGCTTGACCATTTTTTCATATATTATTTTATTTTTATTTGAATGAGTACCTACAAGGTATTGGTATAGCAAAACCACCAGTGTTTTGTTTTTATTTTATATTTGGTTTAACCACAGCGGCCATCTTTGTGTCATGGCACACAATACATTTTGGGCTATACACATGTTTACAGAAACCACAATATATCAGCTCAGGATTAAAAAGAAAAAGAAAATTGAAAAATAGTGGTTTTATCATACCAATAGACAAATGGTAATCATTCAAATAAAAATTACCAAGCAACCAACTTTACAATTTTTGGAACACTTGAAACGCAATTATCCAGAAATAAAAGTGAAAACTACAGACCTTCTAGCATTAAAAGTAGTGTTGTCAAAAGTACCAGTACTTCGGTATCAAGTCGGTACTGAAATTTTAAAAATGTGACGATGTCAGCATTTTCCCCTAGCATTTTGACCACTGTTGACTGGATTCTTAAACACCTCTGATTGGCCATTGCGTTCATGCGCTCAACAGAAATGTCTGTGATTGGCTACAATGATTAACGCTTCAGCGTTTGAAAGCAGGCGTCTATCAGCGGATATATTAGGGATCCACTGATAGACGACTGCTTTAAAACGCTCCCGCATGTATCTGTGTAAGCTCTCGATGAAGAGCGTCAAAGATTTCTATTTACATGTTTCTGAAACGTTGGTCATTGTTGCCGATCACAGACTTATCTGTTGAGCGTGTGAACACAATGGCCAATCAGAGGTGTTTAAGTTAGTCAGAATCCTCTCAACAGCTCTAAAAATGCTAAGGGGAAATGCTGGTATCATCACAAATATCAGTAGTTTAAAAGTCGGAACTTTTGACAACACTAATTAAAAGACATTTTGTTCTACATTAGCAAATGTCAGATATGCAATATTGGTCTGTGCTGATCGAATAAGGATTGACTATATCTGTGAAAGTAAACCATGGTTTCAGAAAAGTATCAGTTGATGAAAGAACAACTTTGCTTAAACCTTAACTAGCATCTTCTGCACACATGGACTAACACATGTCCTGTTGGGATGAAGGTAGACTGGTAAAACAGGAGCTGTCTTTCTTAGAAGCAAGTTGTTAAACTTGGATTGCCCCGTTCATTCAACTGCATGCATACAAAGCTTTCTTCTTTATAGTACCTCATAAACTGACCCTTTTTATTTAGCCTTTTCAGGATGAAGCCGAGTCAACATTTGGCCACCGCCTGCCCAGCCACCTTCAAGATTATTACACCAACCGAAAGACTAAAAACTGGTTCCTAACCAGAACCCATCACATCCCAACAAGAACTGAACTTCATAGATGAACTTCAGCCTGACAAAACATTGCAATTTGTTTAGAAACAACACTGAATTGCGGTCAAAGAGTATGATGAAGAATCTCCATGCATCCATGTTAGTTTAGCAGTGTTAGCAAACCAAAACACTTTGCATTCGGTAACAAAGCTGAGAACAACTTGGCCTTGAAGAGTTTGCTGATGTGAAGGTCTACAAAACATCCAGCTGTTACCAACAATCAAAAGAAGAAACTAAACTTGCATCTAATGAATCAACCGAAGCACGCAGACACTAGAACTAAGAGATATTAACATTTTAAAAACTGAGACAGAGCAGTCGGACTACAACAACAGATCCTAAGGGTAATGAACTAAATCAAACAAGTTCAAGTTTAGATGGAGAGGTACGACTCTGAGACCTCAGCTGCTGCTCATCTGGTTCAAAAGGGGTGAGAAGAGACATCAGACCATTGTAAAAGGATTCACTGTGGGGTGGGCCTTGTTGTGGGGTGCAATGTTCTCTCAAGCAGTCAGTCTGGCTATAAAATGGCATTACAGCATAGGGGCAAATTCCAGCAGGGGCATGTGAAATCCACTCAGGCGCACATAGAATAAGACACAGACACATTTGCACGGGCTGTGATTCATTTGTCTAAATACAGCTCTTGTTTCTGTACTTTCCTTTCTAGTTCCCTGAGAATGCTATAAACTTGATGCTAGAGTCAATGCTGCGTGAGTTATTTCTTCATTGAAATATGCAATGAATTCCAAACGATTGGACAAAGATGAAGACAACAGGAAAGGTACTGAATATTTGTCCTCTACCAGGTGCAGGAGATAATTTAGTAATTCAGTAAAAACAGTAATTCGGGATAAACCAACAGAATGAAGAACTTGCTGTGAATCAGTGAAGTCTGAATCTTCTGTGATATTTCAGTTCAGCTATTTAATATCAACTTATGAATGTGCTAAATAACTTGGATCATGTGGCATTTAAATATCATTATAAATATGTAGCATTTCCATATTGAATGAACTTGCCAATGGACTTTCCTGTGATTATAAAGAGGCAAAAGAATAAACCCTAATCAGCCCCTTCTCATCTTGGTCTCCATGGGCTCCCTAATCCTTTAATTGAGTTCATTGTATTCATAATTGAATAATTAAAGATATCCATTAAGGTCAAAATGGAGTGATGCT
>RJVU01049641.1:432767-496384 GCA_003731715.1 Anabarilius grahami
ACTGTTTGCTACCACTTAACTTGAAGCTTTTATATATAATGCACTATAAAAGTGTTTTAATGCAGTAATATAAGGCATTGTATAAAAGGGTCAATGATGTGACGGGTCTTTTTTTTTCTTTTTCTTCTTTTTTTTTTCTTTTTTCTCCAAAGGTCTTTAGAATAATAAAAAACAAAGATATGACATCCAAAGTATGTAAGGTAGTACAACTAGATCTCTTTTACTGAATCCAAAAGGTTTTAATTATATTTTGCTACATATAAAGGTATTTTAAAGATTTTTAAGTGTCAAAAGGTAATTCGGTTTAACCGTCCAAAGGCCAATACAACCATTTAATTTGTTATTACAATATCTTAAAATGTAATAAATGTATATATTTATTATTCTGGCATGATTTTATGACACAATATATATCAACATCGTGCAAAATGGTATTAAAATTATGTGTAGAAGCCGTTGCTTTGTTATAAGAAAGAATGTCCAAAAAAAATGAATTTCATTGTAATTCGGAGTAACCAATATAAAGGGACCGTTTTGGATCAAGTCATGCAGTCAATATCATGTGACAGGATGTGACATCATTCAGATGCTTGCAAAGGACCATGATCGTGAAGCAAAGTAACTAACTCTCTCTTAACTATTTGAAAAATTCATGTTTTCACTTGCTCATACGCATGTCCCGAAATATCAGCTCATTCAACCATTATAACTGTTGTAATATTTTTAAAAAAAAATTCTAAATATAAAATGTTTGATTGTCCTTTTGCTAGCTAGCTAGCAAGCTAATTAGCTAGCTAGCTAGATATCAGTCTGTTAGCATTGTTTGGAAATATTGTCATTTGTTATAACCAAAAGTGTCATTCGGAAATTCGAAATTTTGGTTACACCAAATTACTTTTTGGTGACAAATTTTGTTGTAAATTTTGTTGTAAATAATGACAAAAGCAGTGCTAATTGATTATAAAAACCACATAATCTCATTGTTAACACTTTATAAAAGTTCAAAATTAATTAGATCTCCATTATGTTTTTTTTTATACTTTTAAAAACCGTATTCGTCAATGACTTAACAGTTATATTATAACCACAGTTATAATACATTATAATGCTTATCGATTCACTGTTGCACCTTTAGAAAGTACAATGCATTAAAACACATGTCAACCAAACAATTTCAGATGCAACAAGGAATCTGCAAATATTATACAGCATTTTAATTTGGATTACAATTAGTTATGAAAAGATATAATACATCACAATGTAAATTACGAATACCTAAAGTGTTGGTAAAGTGTTTTCCGTGTGTCATTGAAAACAGTGTGTGCATTATTTCATATATTTTATTTTATTACCATAGACCATAAATATATCATATTTTCTTCAGGATACTGATATAATATTTTACATTTCATAGTTTAACCACCTTTTTCTGCACAGCAAAATCACCAGAGATAAATCAACTTTGTTCAGAGTACATATGGTCCCTCTCTAAATAGTTAAAGTTAATGAGATAATTAAGCGATTAATTAAGTGATGATTGAGCATTAGTGATAAACACCTTCTGTTAACAAGCAGAATCAATGAAGAGAAACACAAGAACTACAACTGACTTCAGCCAGTCTTAGATGAAATCACCTGAAGATAAAAGACATTATATCTCTCAAGATCTCAGCAGAGGAGGATTATCTTTTGTTCAGTGATTCTGCTTGTTAACAGCAGGTGTTCATCAATAATGCTTCAGTGTTACTTTAACCCTATTTAGAGAGGGACCACATGTACTCCGAGCAGAGTTGATTTAACTCTGGTGATTTTGCTGTGTGTGTACGTTTTAAAAGTTATACTGTATTTGAACACACTGGGCCTGTATTTATATATTCATTTTTGACTGTTTCAACTAAATATGAGCATGAAACATTTAGCTACAGTACTGTCTGATATGTCTATTAATTATGTCAATTTTGCTGGACAACAACTGTTTATAAATAAGTAATTGCTGTCATTAGCATCACTAATTATAAGCATCTATCACAATGTCAGTATTCATAAATATTCCAGTTTAAAATATTATTAATATTATGCAAAAGTATCAGCATTTTATCAGCATCAGTACGTTTGTTCTGCAACTAGACAAAACGTCTGGCCTTTAGAAAGTTAACAAAAGTACCATTTAAGTCAGTTAGCACATGACAAGATGCTGAGCACATACTACACTCACTTAGACTCCTAGAATACTTGTAATAAATGCAAATGCTTAGAAGGACACACAGAATCAATGTGGCTAAAAGCTGATAAGAACACATGCAGCTGGAGTGAGTATAGAAACTCATCACACTTACACTGCAGTCTAGTGCTGTTGCTCCATGAGAAGGGCTCTAGCGCAGGGAAGAAGGACCTCACTTTCCTGAGCATGCATGAACTCCGAGTATTCACGTCAAAGAGGGGTCTCGCCCCGACCCCGAGAGCCTCCACACAGTCAAACATGACGCCCAGCCTTCACCAAGAGCTCAAACGCTGTCCCAGATGTCTGTCAGTACACAGCAGACGATGACCACCAACAACAGCAGTGTGGAGTCTGAAGCTCTGCAGTCAGTCTGGCACTACTGCCAAAGCAATCAATCACAATAGAAAGTCTCAAGGACTTGAGACTTCTGTTTCAGGTGTGGCTGTCACTCTAGCCAACTGGTTCTCTCTTAGTAACTCGAACTCTTCTGTAGCTGCTCTTCGTTGAGTCAAACGGCTCCTGCGCAGGTCTGTGGTGATCATCACACTATGCTTATTTTCCTCTGTTGAGTTCATGGGCTTTGTCAAACTGTCAAGACTCTTAAGTGTCAGCTAACATACTGTGTCTCGACAACCTGCGCTGCTTCACTCGCCACAGCTAGCTCAGCCCACAACAGAGGGAGAGGGGGAGGAATTACAGAGGGAGCGAGGGAAGGAGGGAGGGAAGGAGGCGGGTGCTTTTGTGGTTGGCTGAAAGATGAAAACTTTCCCTTCCATTTTCTGCTAGAGCAATCTGTCAGTCTGCATCATATTTTATACCTTTGCAAATGAAAACAAACAACACAACCTCCTCTCACTCCCTCTATCTATCTATCTTCTCCTGCTTTTCCTCTGAAATATATCGCCTTTCTTTTCTCTAGAGATGCACTCTTTCATACGGAAGTGTTGATGATGACTGTGAGGTATATGAAGCAGTGCAACTGAATTGAACAATGCCTTTTAAATACAAGCAAGTACACTGTAAAAAATGGCCGTGATTTTAACTGTAAAATACTGTAAAACTACGGAGAAAAACAGTTAATTGGTTTACAGAAAGTTTCCATACTATATAGGGTGATGAACTGTAATAGATCTAATGGTTCATTTAATGTAATTTTACGGTAAAATACCGTTAAATTTACAGTTTTTGGAAGTTAAAAAATAACAAGTCACTGTATAATTTACAGTGAAAAACCGTAAATTGACATTCTCACAATTCCCTGCGTGACACTTCACATTTGGTGTATTTTCGTTGAAATTACTCTGTTTCTTCTTAGTTTTTTCTAATCAGTTTTGAACATTAGGGTTTTATGATACATCTAATGTTGTTAAACTAATGTTTATTGCATTTTTAAAATTTCATGTGTGTTACCATGGTGGTGTTTAGTGTTTGTGTGAATGACACCTTCTATATACTACTATTGTCCTTCTCAGCTGGGGGAAAAACTGCTTGTGATGAGCTTTGATTCATCATGTGACTCTCATCACCACTGTGTTTGGTGGTTGTCAGTGTATTACAAAGGTACAAAACCGATATAAGAACACAAAAGACACAAAATAAAGAGAAAATATTAAAGATTTTCTTGCATTTCTAGGTCACTAATGTAAGTATATTTGCAACATACTAAGACAAGCTGAAATTCATGTTAATTTTTCAGTTCAACTTTTCACTCAGATTGTTCACTCAAGTATTCTAATAATATATATTTTGTAATGAAACATTTTGTATTAAACTAAAAAGTGCAAAGAGCATTTTTACTAGTGGTCTCGGACCTTTGAACCAATAATTTTAAATGGTTTTAACTCTTTCCCCTCCATTGACAGGGAAAAAAAGTCTACTGAAAGATTACAGAATCTCCGGATCAAAACACAGACAAAAAAAAAAGAAGCAGAAACAAGCGATAGAAGCATTGCTTATACATGTTGTAGTCTTTGAAAAAAAAAAACACTGATTTTCTCAGCTTTTTGTTCAAAATGCTGCTATTTTTTAATGAAACTTACCCACCTTCAAGTGTTGATGAAAAAAGAATGCATGAAGCTAGAATAAAACGGTGAAAGCTTTGTGAAAATGATCAAAAACACTGGCGCTGGCTGGCAACTTAAAAACAAAATGCTGGCAGGGAATGCTGGGTTAATTGTTGGGAAATGAATAGAAATTAATAAAACAAACTGTTAATTTGTCTTGGAAACACATTTAATGTTATCTTAATCTTAAATTGTAGTTATTTCCACTTCAAAAATTTGATCTCTAAACAAATAAACTATGCACAATGATTTTATAAATAACAGGTCTTAATATAGGCATAATGAATGGTGTTCTGTGATAGCCTTGTGTGCTTCAGTGCTGCTTAACAATTAGTTATAACTTTTAAATTATTCATATAACTAAAAAAAACATTAAGATGAAGACTTGTTTTGTCTTCAGTATTCGCATTCCTCCCTCTCCTATTGTTACTTCCTGCCCTTTGTCAATAAAAGTGCATTAATAAAAGTGGCAAAAATGAAATGGAATGATTCCATCCAGTTATATAGAGGGTTTTGGTTTGACTGCGAAGGTTTATGGATGAACAGTGTGACTATTTGAAACCTATCGCCACCTCAAGGCGACTCATAGCCTGGCAAAAGACCTTCAACCCCGTCTCTCTGTGATGTTTTGACTGGCAGTCCCATCATCGCCCCCGACCCTAACCTCTCCTCATACTTTTCTATTCCCAGCTACATCATCTTTATTTTTCTCTCATTTCATCAAGCGCACCACAACTTAATGCTGTCCAGATCTGTGGTCACTCTTCCAAGCAGTTGCTACTGAAATATGCCGAAATCTACGTCAACTGTCCCTGTTGACTCTGTATTGCATTTCTTTATTCTTTTGCACTGTCTTCCAAACTTGTCTTGACCCAGCCAAAGTCTGCATCCAATGTTCTTACTTTGACATGTTTTTCATGGTAGTGCGCATTATTTAGAGCGCATGCAGTCAAACACATTTGACTCCACATATTTACAGAGACTGTTTTATAACTGCATCAGTGAGGAAACTGTGAGTTAATGATGACAGAGATGTTTTTATGCTTTTGCTCCAGACATTGCAGTTTGTTATTTTCCTGAGAAAAACAAAATGTAATCTATTTATATTATGACTAATTGTTAGTCTTTTGAAATAAGCGATTCTCCCTATTTGTAGCATTTCTGCAGTTTGTTCTCAGCATAGCACTTTGAATCAAATTTAATCGCTGACTCATGAGTCTCATTATAATCACATTTTCTCCAGCGGAGTGTGAGAGAAGCAGAGCGGCATGAAATTTACACAAACCCACAGCCTATATGATCCACCTCTCCCTCTGCTTTTCCCTTTTCCTCCCCTCATTCAAGAGGACTGAACTCTGAAAGCCAGCCCCAGTGGGGTGCTAATTTCCCCCAAATCTTCTGCCCACCCTCCCTCTCTCTCTCCCTCTATCGTTCACTCACTGTCTCTGGTGCCTGGTTCTCTATGCCTGCCTCACTCTTGTTTATTTCCCACAATTTTCCTAATACTCTGTCGGTTAGACTTTATTTCGACAGTCCAGTTTAGGCATTCTACTAACTCAGCAAATACATATCAACTAATGGTACGTTTTACATGACAACAATGTACTCAAAACAGAAAAGGTTTTCCTTTGCATTTTTGAAAATTTGTCAAAATGTCAAAAATGGCAAAAAAAAAAAACCTTTGCACGGATTTGCAGAAATTACTAAAAATTGCTGTATTCTGCTACCAGACAAGTAGTTGGACATGTCACTTTGTAAAGAAACACTACGCACTTGCACACATACACATTCTTCTACAGAGCAGTGAATACAAACAATCAAGATGGCGAAAGCATCGAGCAAGAGAAGCATTAAAGGATTAGTTCACTTCAAAATTAAAATTTCCTGATAATTTACTCACCCCCATGTCATCCAAGATGTTTCTTTCTTTCTTTCTTTAGTTGAAAAGAAATTATGGTCTTTGAGGAAAACATTCCAGGATTTTTCTCTATATAGTGGACTTCACTGGGGTTCAACGGGTTGAAGGTCCAAATGTCAGTTTCAGTGCAGCTTCAAAGAGCTCTACATGATCCCAGACGAGGAATAAGAGTCTTATCTAGAGAAAAAGTCTTGCACTGCTCTGCGATGCGCCACACATTATGTAATCACGTTGGAAAGGTCACGCATGATGTAGGCAGAAGTATCGCGGCTGGGGCGAAAATCTCATTTTCTCCTCCAACTTCAAAATCATCTAACATCGTTGTTTTACCTTTTTTGTAAATGTCGTTTGATTTAGTCTGTGCATGTTTGCTTTGTAAACACTGGATCGGTACTTCCGCCTACGTCACACGCGGCGCAGAGCTAGTTTTTTTTTTTTTTTTACAAAATGGCCGATGGTTTCTCTAGATAAGACTCCTATTCCTCGTCTGGGATCATGTAGAGCTCTTTGAAGCTGCACTGAAACTGACATTTGGACCTTCAACCCCCCAGTGAAGTCCACTATATGGAGAAAAATCATGGAATGTTTTCCTCAAAAACCTTCATTTCTTTTCGAATGAAGAAAGAAAGACATAAACATCTTGGATGACATGGGGGTGAGTAATTTATCAGGAACTTTTCATTCTGAAGTGAACTAATCCTTTCATAAACCAGAGGTGTAAAGAGTACCTGGAAACCTACTTGAGTAAAAGTACAAATAACATACAGCAAAAATGACTCGATTACAATTCACCAATTCCAACACGACTTGAGTAAATGTTTCTGATTTTAACAATACTGAAGTTGTTAATGTTTTAAAAAATGTGAACTTTAAAACCGTTTTCAAAACCTTGCGTTTTCAGGCCCCCAAAATGGCATTGTCATGTAAAGCCGCGCACACACTTAACGATTGTAAGGCCGATTATGAATACAATACGTATGACTCGCTCAAACGCATCCAGTCAGAGCCAGTTGCGTTCAGTCGGCGATTACAGTCGGTGTTCAAATTATATAAATCTGCTTCAGTCGAAGGAAACAGTCTTTGTGTGTTGTGCTCAGTCTTTTTTAGCTAGTCGTTAAATGTGTCCCAAGCTTAAATGAACGGCCAAAACACATGAAAAATTTTAAGCTTTTAATTGTAAATGGCATCATATAAACGACCCCCAACTCTCATTATAGTATTAGAAGACTGTAGTAGACTGTTAGGTTAGGGTTCAGGTTAGTAGAATTAGTTGATGTACTTGCAAAGTTACTTATAGTTAGTAGAATGTCAAAAGTGGACCAATGAAATAAAGTGTCACCATTCAATCTTATTTTAATATTAATATTTATTTGTTTTATTCATCACTACCACATATAAGAGAATGTGTTTGTGAAGTTTTTTGCAGGGTTACTATTCACTGTTGTTTCACAGTTGTTAGAAAATCGTGGGCAGTCATGGCCTAATGGATAGAGAGTCGGACTTGTAACCCAAAGGTCATGGGTTCGAGTCTCAGGTCTGGCAGGGATTGTCGGTGAGGGGAGTGAATGTCCAGCGCTCTCCCCACCCTCAATACCACGACTGAGGTGAGACCCTTGAGCAAGGCACCGTACCCCCCCAACTGCTCCCCGGGCGCCGCAGCATTGGCTGCCCACTGCTCCGGGTGTGTGTTCACTGCTGTGTGTGTGCACTTGGATGGGTTAAATGCAGAGCACAAATTCCGAGTATGGGTCACCATACTTTGCCACATGTCACTTCACTTTCACTTCACTTTCACTTTCAAAATGCAGCGCAATTGTACCTCAACTTAGAAACAAGAGAAGAAAGGACTATAAAAACTACAGAAACTCTTGCTTTTTTTTTTCTATCACTATTGTAGTCAATAATCACTGTTGTTTTATTTCACTTGTTAATATAATACACTCCAATCTGCCTAATAATCACGTGATTTTTTTAAAACTAATGTTAACGGTAACACTTTTTTTTAGGGTCTTTTAACTAGTTGCTTATTTGCATGCATATTACTAGAATATTGGCTATTTATTAGTACTTATTAAGCAAATATTAATGCCTTATTCTGCATGACCTTATTCTACATTCTTAATCCTACCCAATACCTAAACTTAACAACTACCTTACTAACTATTGATAAGCAGTAAATTAGGAGTTTATTGAGGGAAAAGTCGTGCTTTGCCTGTCATTAATAGTTGACATAACAGGTTAATAGTTTATATGTGTTCCCTATACTAAAGTGTTGCATGTTAACAAATGGAACCTTTTTCTTCCGGCACTGAAAAAAAACAAAAACAAATGGTAACACTTTAAAATAAGGTTCATTAGTTAACATTAGTTAACTACATTAGTTAACATGAACTAATAATGAACTGACTTTTACAGCATTTATTAATCTTTGTTAATGTTAATTTCAACAGTTACTAATGCATTATTAAAATCTTGTTAACATTAGTTAATGCCCTGTGAACTAACATGAACAAACAATGAACAACTGTATTTTCATGAACTAACATTAACAAAGATTAGTAAATACAGAAACAAATGTATTGCTCATGGTTAGTTCATGTTAGTTAATACATTAACTAAAGTTTAACTAATGAACCTTATTGGAAAATGTTAAATACTAATCAGTGTTATTTTATATTTGGGTAATGCAGCACAAATACACTCCATACTACCTAAGAGAAAAAACATTTTTATCAAACTTTTGTTTGTTTGATTAAAATGCAGCAGTGAAACACTATATTGTACTTAAGAACAGATGTAAAACTTTTACATACAAAACTTTTTCTGTTGCCCACATTCTTGTTTTGTCAATATCTGTTCATGTTTATATATACACTGTATATATATATACAGTAGTCTATATACGTTTTACATACATTTGGCAATGCAGAGACGATTCAAACAAACAAACAAACAAAAAGCTTAAAAAAAAAAAATTCTGAATGTTTTAGCCAAAAAACACTACAAAATACTTGTGCTTTGCCTGTCATTTTTATACAACAAATAGTTCGCAAAATGCATTTTTCCCTAAAACCGAACCAAATTTTTTGTTTAACGTTAAACACTCATGCTTTTCTTTCGCCTGCGTTCCCATTTTGTAGACATCTGTTAATCCGCACATACGTTACCCCCTATTTCACCCCATACCTTTGCTCTCTCTGCCTCAACATTTTCACCTGTCTTTCAACACGTCTCCCTCCCTCTCTTGCTTTTCTCATTCTCTTGTTCTCCCTCTCTCTCTCTCACACACACACACACTCTCACACACACACCTCGCAGTGACACACAGCAGGGAGTAGCACTGCACAGTCTCAGCCAGTTCTGTTCTCTCCACACCTTGAGGCAATTACACCCCCCTTCAAACACACACACACACACACACACACACACTCACAGGCCAAGGCTTGAGGACTGCAGAAAGGAAGGGGGAATGCAGACAGGAAAAGGTGCCCCATTCTGTCTCTTTCTCTCTGTCTCTTTCTCAGGCCCTCCTGCTTTTCATCTATCTGCCAATCATTCCTGTCCATCTGTGCCTCTGCTCCTTTTGTATCTTTTTTTTTTTTGTATATCGTCTCTGTCTTTCTCCATTGGTGTCAGTGGCTCATCTGCAGGCTTTTTACTGCCGAGCACTGGCGTCATGGGATGCCCAGACAGACCGAACAAAACCTTCTCTGTTCAAACAGCTCGCTCTTCTTCCAGCGAGGAACATAAACCTGGCCCTCATAGTTTGTGGTCGGAGCTACGCAGCATTTGGGTTTGGATTTCTGACTGCATGTGTGCTGGATTTGCTTGTATTGGAATGTGTGGTTCCTTGGGGGTCTGTAGTGTTTGTGTGTGTGTGTGTGTGTGCTGGTCATGAATTGTAATCTGACCCTCAAGGGGGAAAACAGTCTTTCCTGCATTACAGGGCACTTATGTACACATACAAACATTTGCAAATGTGAAATTAAGTACATTTGCATTGATAATAAATCTGCAAAAAGTTTGCTCAAATGAGAAGCTATCATATTATTTCAGAAGACTTACACTGTAAAAAAAATAAAGATTTTCAAAGTTGTTAAGAAAACAAATTACTGGAGTAAGTAAATTTACTAACAATTTCACATATCTATCAAGTGATTAATTTAAATGCTATTACATAGTTATTACATAGTAGATAAAAACACCGGTTACACTTTATTTTAAGGTGACGTTGTTACAGTGTAATTACACAGATAAGTACTGTGTAATATTAATTAAAGCTGCAGTACATAATTTTGCCTCTTTGTCGCCATCTCTGTTTGAAACCTGCAATTGCAGTTATTTGTGGAATTATCATCTTTACGTGGATTGTGCATCGGCACGGCTCCTCAGCGCGGATGAATCTAATGTTTTAAGGAGAATGTGTGGCTGATGTTAACAACATCAGCTACTACTATGTGTATTTAGTGTGTATTAGCGTTACCTGTAGATTTCAATTTCTGTACAGTCTAATCTGTAACGTTAATTTGTCATACCATACAATCCGCCATCAAAATGATGTTTAATTATTGCAGCTTCAGTGAGAAAAGGCTATAAATGATCCGTCACCTGCAGCATCCTCACATGATATAGCCTACTAGCTGGGACTCCTTCTTTATGTAAACAGACGTGACGTAATGACGCAAAGACGAACGGCGGCCAGGGCCATAACCAAAAGTTACATTTTTAGTCTGGTCTGCCTTGGTGGTCTAACAGCTCTCGTCAATGTCAAAATGATTGTAATGGCCAATCAAATCAAAGTAGGCGGAGGTTTACTATTTAAAGAAGCAGAGCATGAATTCCAGTGCGAAGCGTCAGTTTAACATTGAAAGAGTGAGGTAAGATAAGTAGCGAAACATTTAATACGTCGACTGTTTTACGATAGTATGTTAAATGACCGACAGTAACATCCAGTGATGTAAACTACTAAAAAAATTTCTCAAATATGGCCGTTTTGAATTGAAAAAGCGATTCATGTAATTCCTAACCGAGTGTGACGAGACCAGAAACATTTTAGACATATTAGGCATACAAATAAAAGTGCGTGTGGGCATATTTTAATGCAAATTAATGAAAATATTATTTGCAAATAGTTCAAAATGATTATTTCTCAACTAGAATTAGACCTAGAATTTCCTTCACTGTTCTATTTCTTTATTCTTTGTAAAAATTGTTCCCCCCCAGTGTTCAAGACATGGTTACGGACTTGACGGCGGCATGCTCGAATTTACAGCGGAAACTTACCAGTATCACTCTTATTATAAAACATTATTACAAGCTTACCGTTGTGAATCGGGCGATAAGGAGATAGTTTTGAACACTGGCTGGTTATGTACTTGCTCAAAAATTGATTTTGGATAATTTTTAACCCCCCCCCAGTTAGGACTGGGGATTGGTTTGGGGTTTGTTACTTCTAGTTATGCATAATTTACTGTTATTACTACAGTAAGTATGCAACGTGTGTAACTATGTCATCTTAAAATAAAGTGTTACCAAAACACCTAATATAAAGTGGGACCCCAAATTATTTTCAGGTCATATTCTTTCATATGACCAGGAAAAGAGCAGCGTGAACATTCTGCTAAACATTTCCTTTTGTGTTCCACACAAGAAACATCAATGGATGTTCGGAATTTTAAATGCTGTTGGAATTTTTGGGTGAACTATTCCTGTAACTGAACAAACAGAAAGATTCATGCACAGCTTGATAAACGCTACTGGCATAAAAGCGCTCGACTCGCTCCTGTTTTAATGTCAGTAAGTCATGCCAGCTAACTTGTGATGGGACGGTTTCCCTGCAGCATGTGCAAAAGCCGGCTGATCTCTATCACCATCCACTCTTTGTTCCTTTCTTTCTTCAGTGTTGAACAAATTAAGTAGATAATCCTGTATAACTTTGCAATCTTTGTTTTATTCAAATGAGTTTACTAGAATTTTCCATCATGCAAACACTCAATCACTACTTCCAATTTCTCTCTCTGTCTCTCTCTCTTACACACACACACACACACAGACACACACACACACCACTGGTGGTTTAAAGAATTGGGCCAAACCCCAGAAATTCCACTCCAATTCTATATAAATAAATAACGAGGCACAATGTGGAGTTTGTGCTTTCACAGCCTCAGTCCTGCAGTAACCTCTGCATTTGGCCATCCTCTGCCTCGCTCTTAAAACAAGAAGAATTTGCCATTTGTTTCAAATGCTACCTCTTTTTTCATCAAAGTTTCTGCATTTCTGAAACCAGAAGCTCCACCAGATTCCCAGATTGTGTGTGTGTGTGTGTGTGTGTGTGTTGTATGGTAGATGCAGTCCATTTTGTGCACATGCTACTATTTGAGTGAGAATGTGAGATTACATACTTCTGTGTGATTGATAAGTATTTCCCATTGCTTTCAAAAATATTTTTTAGAGAGAAAAAAGAAACCCCTTCATAATCACATAACAAAAGAAGTCAACTAATGATGTCATTGAACTAATATACCATATTTGTCCTGTGGGGGCAGTAGAGTTACAGAAGAGTGACTTGTATCATCAAAGTCCCTTTCAAGGAAAGTCTGTTCACGCGGCGGCCATATTTGCAACACCTCCGGGCAGCTATTTCGGGCATCAACTTGAATGGGAGAATCCTGAAATCTCAAAAACTGCTTGCTGAATTTACAATTAAATAGCATATTTCAAATCAGCAACAAAATCTGACATGAACTGTCCCATTGATGTTGTTTCATATGCTCAAAGAGCATTAAAATAATAGCTTAATAGCTTATTTTTCAGGCTGGAGCGGCCAATGCGCATGTGTAGGCATAAGCGTGTGTCTCAGAACACTACTGTTTCTATAGCAACCGGAGCTGCAGTGATGCCAATCAGCGATTGGCTCTTTTACTTAGAAGGCGGGACTTATTCAGCCATATTGTGCTTTGCACTTTCTCCCATTCATATGAGTGCACCGTATTTGTATATCTACAGGCTTTGGTATTATGTAGTCATTTTATATTTTTTAAAACATTATATCTAAAATGACATATTTTGCATTGGTGCAAATGCAATATTTTAAATATTAAATGTTTCATTTACAAATTTTTTATACTCTATATTTCACAAGAACAAGGGTAAGAACTGATATCTCAAATTTGGACTACATTTTTAGCTGTACAGAACTCACAGGTTTCAGATGCAAACTAAAAGCGTGCAAACTGTACTGGACTTTATTCCGTAATCATCTAACATTTTAGGAAGTTTAATCTGAAGCTAATAAAAAAGTAAAGTGGTCTTTTATGTACAGTTAATAGAGTTGCTGTCAGTACTGAGGCTGAATAATGTTTCAGTGCTGATGTCATGAGCTGGAAGAAGGATAGTTGAGTATTGAGCTTCTGTGCCAACATCATAGAAATTACAGCAAACATTTCAGAGACCAAACCTCTGGCCTGAAAACATCAGAGAATCTGATGAATCTGCATGTGTATTTATAAAGATAAAACTGTACTTACATACTAATCACATTTACAAAGCAGGATGTTTATTTTACCAAATTACTCTTAATATGTCTATAAATATTTCTTAAAAGGATTAGTTCACTTCAATATTAAAATTTCCTGATAATTTACTCACCCCCATGTCATCCAAGATGTTCATGTCTTTCTTTCTTCAGTCAAAAATAAATGAAGGTTTTTGAGGAAAACATTCCAGGATTTTTCTCCATATAGTGGACTTCACTGGGGTTCAACGGGTTGAAGGTCCAAATGTCAGTTTCAGTGCAGCTTCAAAGAGCTCTACATGATCCCAGACGAGGAATAAGAGTCTTATCTAGAGAAACCATCGGGCATTTTCTAAAACAACTTAAAAATGTAAATACTTTTTAACCAGAAATGCTTTCTTGCACTGCTCTACGATGCGGCACGCATTACGTAATCACGTTGGAAAGGTCACGCTCGTGACGTAGGCGGAAGTACCACGGTAAGGCGAAAAAATCACATTTTCTCCTCCAACTTCAAAATCGTACGACATCAATGTTTTACCTTTTTTGTAAAGGGCGTTTGACTTATTCTTTGCATGTTCGCTTTGTAAATACTGGATCGGTACTTCCACCTACGTCACTCTTGACCTTTCCAACATGATTACGTAATGCGTGGAGCATCACAGAGCAGTGCAAGACGAGCATTTGTGGTTAAAAAGTATATAATTGGTATTTTTTTAGAAAATGACCAATCGTTTCTCTAGATAAGACTCTTATTCCTCGTCTGGGATCGTGTAGAGCTCTTTGAAGCTGCACTGAAACTGACATTTGGACCTTCAACCCGTTGAACCCCAGTGAAGTCCACTATATGGAGAAAAATCCTGGAATGTTTTCCTCAAAAATGTATTTTCGACTGAAGAAAGAAAGACACGAACATCTTGGATGACATGGGGGTGAGTAAATTATCAGGAAATTTTAATTCTGAACTGAACTAATCCTTTAATATTTATACAGCATGTATACACAGGTATATGCAAATTTTCTGTGTACCTACTACATTTGCTATGTGTATTATACTACAAGAGCACACTGCCTGGAATAATGTTTCCCACAATGCACTCCATTTCCAGAGTCATGAATGAACCAAAAAGCAAACAACTATTTTTATTGCAAAAAACGATCTACAATGTAAGGAGGAGACAATGCACAGCAAACATTTATATTATTACATACTGCAAACTGTTTCACATACAAAGTAGTGAGCAGTATATAGATAGTGGTAAGCTACTTTTTTAGAACCTCTAATGAAACATCAAAAACTTTTTAAATCTAGAAATAACCATAATAGATCAACTCCAGAACACCATTAATTTTATTATATGGTTATGGTTATGGTATTCATAATTTTTTTCTTAATAAGAAAAGAGTCTTTGTTGAAGCTAAGATGCTGCCAAAGCTCACTGAACAAACTTGGCCTGAAACACGCTCTACTCAAATACATTTAAGCTTTTATAGACAACTTGGATTTTTGCATTGTTGCAATATGCAATATGTTAGATGAAAAGCTATTTCTACCTGATTTAACGCATACAATTTGTTTTGTTGGTATAAATTTATGTATAAAAAATTATATTTTTTAAGATTAAAACTAGTTAATTTAGATATTACATTTTAGGTTTGCATTTTTCATAATAGTGAGGTTTCTTACAGCCACAGAAACAACGCATGTTACGGTACTGCAAGCTTGCAATGGGTTAGATCATTATTTGTGCCTGTATTGCATATGTTCATAAGTCTCTGGGCTTATTTTTAAGATGGTGAAGTGCGCACTCAACACTCTGTTGAGTGCGATGCAAACAATCGACTGATCGCCCGTCTACTGTCTCTCTCTGTCTGTCTTTCTGCATGTTCCCACTCTGAAAGAAGAAAGGATAGATGGGTAGATGTTATCTCTTATTAAATGGAGCTAATGGAGCGTCTGTGTATGAAGGCACCACATAATGAGATCACACAGGGTTGTTACAGCATGGCTACATTACATTTGCTACTTTTTGTCTCTAATGAAAACACAATATGAATGCAGTATTCCAGGTAAAAATACGTCAAACATCCCGTGACCTCTATGTGACTTCCTGTGTGTTTTTGTTGTGTATTCTTTTCATTGAAATGTAATCTTTGTTCAGTTTGATGGAGTTGTTTCATACTCTTTCACTCTTTTCTGGCTATAAATGGACATTTGTGTTTAATGAAAGGATTTGAATGAGAGTGAGTGTGTGTGTGTGTGTGTGTGTGTGTGTCGGCAGGATTATTCCAGGAGGTTGTGACTGTTTGATACAGCGGATGAGCATGTCTGAACACGACCACCATCGAGAACAAACCCTGAATCACACCAGCTAACAGAACTGAACAAATTCAAATTCTTTACTTGAATAATCTTATATATTAGCCTCAATTATATATGTTGCACTTTCTTATAATAAAAGTCATATTTACAGTCAGAAACCAAAAATTATTCAGACGTTTTGATATTTTTGGTATATTTTTACCAGTGGGTGCAGGACACTATAGTTAATTTATGTAAGTATGTATGTAAACTGTGACATATACCCAAAAAAATCTTCACACAGTGGACTACCAGTAAAATTGATGAAAATTTGGAACCAAAAATTATTCAGACACATAATTAAGATTCATTTTTTTCTGACACAGATTAACTCTGAGATCTTGTCATATTTTATTACCATTTTTTTAAACTATAGTGAATAAACTGTATTAATGAATGAAATGTTCAAGGTGTCTGGATAAATTTTGGTTTGACTGTATATACTTTAAGTTAAAAGTTTGGAATAATTAAGATTTTTATTGTTTTTGAAAGAAGTCTCTTCTGGCTGCATTTATTTGAACAAAAATACAGTAAAACAGTAATGTTGTTAAATATTACAATTTAACAACTGTTTTCTATGTGAATTGTAAAATGTAATTTATTCCTGTGATCAAAGCTGAATTTTCAGCATCATTACTCCAGTCTTCAGTGTCACATGATCCTTCAGAAATCATTCTAATATGATGATTTGCTGCTCAAGATTAATTTCTTATAATTATCAATGCAAATTTTGCAAATACAGCAATGTAGTATATGGGTCAATAATGTGACGGGTCATTTTTTGGCTTGATAATAATAAAAATCAAAAATATGACATCCAAAGTATGTAAGGCAGTACAACTAGATCTCTTTTATTGAATCCAAAAGGTTTTAATTATATTTTTGCTACATATAAAGGTATTTTAAAGATTTTGAAGTGTCAAAAGGTCATTCGGTTTAACCGTCCAAAGGCCAATACAGCCATTTAATTTGTGATTAAAATATCTTAAAATGTAATAAATGTATATATTTTTTATTCTGGCATGATTTTATAACATCATATATCAACATAGTGCAAAATGCTATTAAAATTATGTGTAGAAGTCGTTGCTTTGTTATGAGAAAGAATGTCCGGAAAAATGAATTTCATTGATGTCATTTGGAGTAACCAATATAAAGGGACCATTTTGGATCAAGTCATGCGGTCAATATCATGTGACAGGATGTGACATCATTCAGACACCTGCAAAGGACCACATGGTCATGAAGCAAAGTAACTAACTCTCTCGTAACTATTAGAAAAATTCATGTTTTCACTTGATCATATGCATATCCAGAAACATCAGGTCATTCGGTACAACTGCCATAAATCATGGAAAATGTTGTAATATTTTAAAAACTTGTAGCATTGCTTGAAAATATCATCATTCGGTAAAACCGAAATTTTGGTTAAACTGAATGACTTTTTTGGTGACAAATTTTGTCCATCTTGTAAAAAATGACAAAATCAGTGTTAATTGATTATAAAAATCACATAATCTCATTGTTAACACTTAATAAAACTTTAAAATTATATTTTTTTACACTTTTAAAAATCGTCAATGACCCATATACAGTTTTTGCTGCTTAATATTTTTGTAGAAAACTGTGACTGTGACTAAATTCAGAAGTTTAGAGTAAAGAAAGAAAGAAAGAAAGAAAGAAAGAAAGAAAGAAAGAAATACTTTTATTAATACCTAACCCTAACAAAGACGCATTAAATTGATCAAAAGTGACAGTAAAGATGTTTATAATGTTATAAAAGATTTCTAATTCAAATCAATTCTATGCTTTTGAACTTTACATTCATCATAGAATCCTGTATTACAGTTTCCACAAAAATATTAAGCAGAAAAAACAACAGAATCAACAGTAATAATAATAATAATAATACTAATAATAGGAATCATTATAAATAATTGAGCACCAAATTCAGCATATTAGAATCATTTCTGAAGGATCATGTGACACTGAAGACTATGACATATGAAAACAATATTAACAACAATCAAGGGCAACATAATAAAGGAAGAAATACATTTTTGGGGTACTGCAGACACAAGCTATTAGTTTTAGTGTGTGTAGTTATTATTCAAAAGATTGGGTTATTCTGAAAGCTACTTACACAGAGCTGCCATCTCTTTGGGAAGGTCTGCCCCAAATCGCCCAAAGAGGCTGCCATTGGCCAGAAGATCAAAGGGGGAGTGGTTTCGCATTGAACTGAAGGCAAAGGGGTAGAACCCTGTCATATGACTCACAGGCCTCTCCCTATTTGTTGCCATTTTTATGATGGCGCTCCTCCAGCGTCGAAAGATGGTCCAATGTTCCTATCGTTGAGATGGTGAATTATCTGTCTCCTACCACTATCTCACTTCTCACTTTGGCACTTTTTATAAAAGGAATTATCTTACTAAACTCTGTGTGCTAATCGTAAATCCATTATAAACTTTTGTTGGTTTGTGTAGCACTGATTTGGAGGGATGATGAACTCTGCGAGTGATCCAAAATTGATGTACAATTATAACATCCAACAGGTGCCTGTAGAAAAACACAAGAGGGGGGAAAAAAGTGTTTAAAACTTTAAAAAATTACCTGTTACCCATTTCAGTTCATGTATTGGAAACATTTTTTTTTTTGTAAGCATGATCATCTAGTAAATTGACCACAATGCACTATTTACAACAGTTCATCACAAATGCTTTCTCATAAAATTCCTGAGGTTCAAACATCAGACAGAAGACTTATACAATACTGGACATTATTAACATATAAAGCAGAATAATGCAGATTCTGAACTGTCTGTATATGAATCTGACAGATCTGAGATCAGTGGTTTGTGGATGGTGGTGGAGAGTGCAAAATGCTTGTTTTCTGTTGCTCTCCTTTACATCAGAGTGGAAAGATAGAAATGTATCCATAAAATATGCCATCTACAGCTGTTCCTAAATTTTTGCATACTCTTTACTCACTGTTGTGCATTGTATAGGATGTTGCAACCTAAATGCAAAAAAAAAATATATAATAATAATAATTCTGATCTGACCGTTCAGATTGAAAGACATTTCCAAGAATCTGAAATTGCAATCTGATTTCAGACCACATATGAATGTGGTTTGGAATGGGTATGTAAAAGCCAGATTTCATGTGGTTTTCTGCTGTTTGGACTGTAAACAACTAAATGGATTTGAGCCAGATAAGCCCCAAAAAAATGATTTCTGCATGCATAAGCAAAGACTTTCTTGCTAATTATTTTTGTCATTTAGATGATAAAAAAGTAGAGAAATGGCAGGGTTGGGTATAAACAATGCAGGCTGAACCCGAGCCCATTTTTCTAGCCCTGAGCACCATCCCTGCGTCTGATGCCTACTTCCCCTTAAAGGCACAATATGTAAGATTTTTGGATTAAAATATCCAAAAACCACTAGAACAGTATTATATATTTTGTTGACTTGTGTACTTACATTATCCCAGATGTTTCCAAGAATGTTTAAATCCAGAGAAATAAGCAATTTTAACCAGGACAATGACTGTGTCAGTGCATCGCCTATCAGTGACATCATACATGCGTTACCCTCGATTTCCGGTTTTATTTTGTAGAAACCATGGAAACACCAAAGATGCTTTAATATATTATATATTTTATTATACAGGTGAGCAACAGTTTGGATACATTTATAGACAGAAAACTATTCATTGTTATATAGCTCAACACGTTTAGTCTTATTTTCTGAATCTCATTTTCTTGATTATATTAAAGACCCCCTGTGGTGAAAATCAAACTTTTAATGTTGTTTATATGTATATGTGGTGTTTTTAATATGCTTCAAGACAAACCATGTGCAAATTCATAAGTCAACACCACTGCATTTTCTCCTTAAAACTGCAGTGATCTAAAGACAGTTTCAAAAAACGTAGTTTGAAATCGCTGGTGTTTCTGATGTCACAAACTACCTTGTAACCAATCACATCCACGTGTGATCGTCGACGAGTGGATCTGAACTGGTGTGAGTGGGGGCGGAGCTAATTTGCATATTCATAGAACCACATATATATTAAATGAGGCAAGGGTGTAGCATTACATTGAAGCTAGTTTAAGGCATGAAGAAATGTTTTTTTTTCAAGGAAAAAACGATTAAATATGTCATTTTGGTGATCAAAGATGAGTTTTAAGGAAGACTTAAATATGATATGATATCAATCTATCTTACTGCAGTGTGCAACAAGTGTCTCACAGCAGCCGCTGAGCGAACGCTCAGTGTAATGTTATAACATCATTTTCAACAAACTCAAATGTATCTAATATGATAAACAGTGCTGTTACCCCACAAATGCTTAACCGGAAGAAGCGGAAGTGGCGACTGTGGCATAATAAAAGCTCCGCTGCTCTTGAGGCGTGTGTCGCATTCGTCTCTCATTAGCAAGCGCTCCAGCGGCATCGTTACGCTCCCACAACACTCGGCCCTACTGTGCTTTATACTACAGTAATGTTAATGATCTCATCCATGAACATGATTTCTGCCCGAGTCCCGTCCGATTATTTTATTCTGATGTGTCATACGATAGACACTTTACTATCCCACGAGGCCACGGGACAGGATTTGTGAATGGCAGTGACATTCTACTAACTGTATCTTTGCATGTCAACTAATTCTCATTAATTTGCAACTACATGTCAACTAACTCTCATTAGAGTATTAGTAGATTGTTAAGTTAGGGTTTGGGTTAGTAGAATAAGTTGACATGTAGTTGCAAAGTTACTTATAGTCAGTAGAATATCTGTTGGGGAGCATCAAAATAAAATGTTAGCAGATATTAACACTCTGGTGTCGGCAAACGTGCTGGCGCGTTTTGCTGGTTTTTCATCACATAGCAGCAAAATCGACTTAAAATTCTCCGTCATTTTTTGTCATACATATAAAAGTAATACATCAATTGAAACTACAGAATATCTACTTTTATTTGTGTGTACTCATAATGACAGCAAAACGGCATGCTTTTGTAAAATAAAGAAAATAAACAGGGTGCGCTGTCTGATGTCTAAGTCTCTGTGGATTTTTTTCTGAAATGCATTTCAAAAACGATCCGAAACTCAGCGAATAGTTGTCACATATACATGAGAAACATGTTTACACTCAATTTGAAAACAAATGTTCTCTCTTTATGTAATACGTACCAGTGAGAGGTACATTCTTTCCCATCTGAACTAATTATTTTTAATGTGCCACTCCCACCGCTATTCATACCTTAATCATCCACGCGATCCTATAAACGGGCCCATTCTCAATGTAAATAAAGCAAATTCATCATTCTCTTCAGGTTTTTATCGAGTCTGGAAGACAGTCTACTAGTACTCTAATGACTGCTGGTTTGCATATTGTTGTAAAGTTACTTATAATTAGTAGAATGCCTAAAGTGTTAAAGTGTTACCAATTATTTTTGTCATTTAAATGATAAATAAGTAGAGAAATGACATGAAACAGTGGGGAACAGAGGGTTTCGTATACACAATGCAGGCTGAACCTGAATCTGAACCCACTTTTCTAGCCTTGAGCACCCTCCCTGCATCTGAATAAGCATACTTCCACTTACAGTAGGCGAAAAACAGTATGTGAGCTGAGTAGTATGTCCAAATTCACACTACTCATAAAACAGCAGGCGAAAAGTATCCATATGACCTACTACTTCTAGTGAGATTCTGAAGTGCAAATCTGATGGACACTTTACATTCCCATGAGGCCACAGGAGAAAATTTGTGAATGACAGTGAAGCAACGTAGGTAGGTCACATGACAGTGACAACACGGCAAATTCTTACTGCACACATTAATACTAGACAGAACATATTTTATAATGCTGGTGAAGTAAGGCTCCACGATATATCGTTTTGGCATCGATATCGCGATGTCCGCGTGTCAAGTATAGGAATAGTGTATCCGTGATCCGTACAGGCCAACTGCCCCCCGGGTCAGAACACCTGTGATTTGCGAATTAATTGCAACGTTTAAACATCATAGAGTGAAAGTTTATCATTTGCATGTTTTTAAGTCCTGTCAGTTTAAACATCAAGCGCAAGAAGACTGTAACCCGTGCGCTGTTTTCTGTGCGCTCACACAGAGTCGTGCAGACAGCATGTGAACACCGAATTCAGTTCTCTCTTTTTTTTTCTTTTTGTTTTGCTTGAACGGACACATGCACGCAAAATTAAGTCAAAATGCCCTTCTCAGCAACTATCCTCATAAACACAGTCACTTATGTGTTGTAAACAAGTCAGAAAGAAAACGGATGTGTATCATTATATTGGATTCACGCATTCGTCTTAAAGTGACAGCAGCCTAATATACCCGCAGCTGTTTGTGTCACCAATGTTAATCAATCCACAAGAGAAAAAAGAGAATCACTTTTGTAGCTTTAACAAAGATAAATTGTATTAATTAATTATATTTAATTTATACAGTGAAAACTATGCTGTGTCATTTTACAATTTAACTGAACTGAGCTGGATGATGACATCACTGTTTACTCCAGTGCTGATATAGATAAATTAACTAAATTAATAACTATTGTTTCTTACATCGGAATGAATCAATACTGAATTTACTTAAGATGGATACTGACACCATTTTCTTTAAGAGCTGCTGTGCATCCAAAATTATATACCAGTTATCACTGTAAAGCTGCTTTGACACAATCTGCATTGTAAAAAGCGTTATATAAATTAAGGTGAATTGACTTGACTTGACTTAAATATGTCTATACCTGAATACAGATTTACCTGAAAAAACAAAGCATTGCTTATTTAGTTTGTATCTCTGTTCTATTGCATTTATTTATGCTTGTAATTTGTTTATTATTTTCTATGCAGATGCACTACCCTACAAAATAACCCCAATCATCCTAGAATTATTAATTATTTCCAAATAGAGCTATTCAATTCATTTGGTGAAACTGTTTTCATATCGCAATGTACATCGCAGAAAAACAAAATATCACAATGTCAGGTTTTTTTTCCAACTTGCAAGGTTTTTCCAAAATTTGAAATGTGCAGCCCTATTGTGAAGCAAGTTTCAAACCTAATGACATACTTACTATACTGTATGCGATTTCGGAGGCAGCGCGTGGCTTAAATGGAGTTAACTGCTTAGCCAGTTACGACAAATCACTTGTGGCATATGACATAAATTAATAATTATTTGTTATTTATTATTTTTATTGAGGGAAAGAAACCACTGAGTTTCATTACTTAAAGTGTTAGTTCATCCAAAAATGAAAATTCTATCATTAATTACTCACCCTCATGTCGTTCCAAACCCGTAAGACATTCGTTCATCTTCAAAACACAAATTAAGGTATTTTTGATCAAATCCAAGAGGTATATGTCTCGTCCATAGACAGCAATATAATCAACACTTTCAAGGTCCAGAAAGGTACTAAAGACATCGTTAAAACAGTCTGTGACTGCAGTGGTTCAACCTTAATGTTATGAAGCGACAAGAATACTTTTTTGTGCACAAAAATAAAACTAAATAATGACTTTACTCAACAATCTCTTCTCTTCCCTGTCATTATCCATATATTATGAGAATGACACAGAAGAGAAGATATTGTTGAATAAAGTTGTTATTTTTGTTTTGTCTTTGCGCTCAAAAAGTATTCTCGTCTCTTCATAACATTAAGGTTGAACCACTGCAGTCACGTCGACTGTTTTAACGATGTCTTTAGTACCTTTCTGAACATTGAAAATGTTGATTATATTGCTGTCTATGGACGAGACATATACCTCTCAGATTTCATCAAAAATACCTTAATTTGTGTTCCGAAGATGAACGAAGGTCTTACGGGTGTGGTAAGACATGAGAGTGAGTAACTAATGACAGAATTTTCAATTTTGGGTGAACTAACCCTTGAATGACTAATTTTGTCAGATAAGAAAATTTACCTTGAAGAGATATAAAGACAAAGAGCATAATCAAACAGACATGACGCCATTTGGCTTTAGCGAGAAACACTGTGAAAGACAGTGAAAGCCAACAAACAGATGAAATGAGGGGGAGAAATAGAGTGAGTCTCTTGTTGGGGCATTCATTTGAACAGCCTCCAAGCCATGAAGTGATTCCAGGCAATGCCATATGATTTAAATCAGAGACACAGCTCAATAAAGCTGCCTCTGTTCTACTGCCACATGCCCAGGGTGGAGGGCACCCGGCGCTCACCGACCCCTCCTTCTGCCTCCATCAGGACTTGATGGAAAGTTCCAGAGCACAAACCATAAATGGTGAGGCTGACTTTCCATATCTTCATACAGATTACAAACACAAATTTTCATAACTCACATTCATGGCTGTAATGGATTGCACTTTTAAAGAATCATATTTACAGTCAAAGGTCTAGCTGTTTTGCATATAATACTCTAATACTCTTTATTATGGTAAGGAGTTTCCATATTGTTTTTATTTAAAAGGTACACAACCTGGTACCTTTTTGCATTTTTAAATTAAGACACAAGTTCACTCCTTTCTACTTATGTTTAGACTGTTCTCTCTCAGTCTTTGTGTCTGTGTCTCTCTTTTAATTGCAGTCTGTTGCTCTGTGTTCATTTTGGAGCAGCGCTGCAGTAAACTGTTCCACATGTGAGGCCTGGACTGAATGGCCATGTTTCAAAAAGCATCGACACTCAGTCCTGCTCTGATCATACACACACAAACACAGAAATACACCTCACCGCCCCATGTACGATACTGACTGGCATATATGACCTGTTTATGATCTATTAAAGGCCCAAATTCCCCAAAACTTAATTCCTTATGTCTTCCCCCTCTTTGACTCGCTGTCCTCTGAAAATCCCCCTCCTTGACATGTTTTCGTCTTCAGCGGTTTCTTCATCTCATTCAAGATGACAGTTTTCAAGATGTTTTCAACAAAGCGATGAGAAGAACAATCATAAAAAACAGAACAGGATGAAAGAAAACAATGAGGATGTGTTTTCAAACAGAGTGAAAGAATGCAAGGTTGGAGAAAGAAAGAAAGAAAGAAAGAAAGAAAGAAAGAAAGAAAGAAAGAAAGAAAGAAAGAAAGAAAGAAAGAAAGAAAGAAAGAAAGAAAGAAAGAAGTTAGGGGAGAGAGAGAGCATTGTATGGAAAACTGTATAAAGCACAGAAAATCAAACAGAATCACGATTAAAAACTAAAAAGTGATTGAAATGAGAATAAAAGAGGAAACGAAAGAGGAAAAAGCAAAGACAGGAATGAAACATTCCACTCTTGTGCAGTAGTTGCTCATTAATTAGATACACATTGGGCATAAGGAGAAGAGAAGTCTAATGTGTGTGTGTGTGTGTGTGTGTGTGTGTGTGTAGCAAGCGAGGCCTTGCAGTATATAAAATGCAAAGGTTTTATGTCCACCAGTAAAATAACGAGCAGCTATGCAGGAGAACTGCCTGTACAGGTTAATGACTTGTAAGAAAAATGTACCCGTATTCACCCAGAGTCTACCGTACATTACATTTTTTATACCGTACCCAAACCTAACCCTTACAAAAAACTTTGTAGCATTTTTTAATTAGACATTATTTAATCTATTATGCAATTTTATGTATACACATGTTTGTCTCTATATATAACAGTAGGACTTTTGTTGATCCCAACCCTATCTGGACAGCTGAATCCCCCGTACAATGACGTAACAGGCTGCTAAACTATCATAGTTCGATGCATCGTTGAAGAAATCAATCAGCTAGCCATGACTTTTTCCCGAAACCATATTGTCACAAATTTGTCATTCAACCATGTTGGTTAATGATGTCATGCAGGTAGTGGAGTGATACCTTCTTTAAATGAATAAGTTTGAGATCGAATTAATGCTATTTTTTTTTCCTGTAAATTACGGACATGGCATCTGAGGACTAATTCACATTTTTCTCAGTTATTTTGCTTTATTTCCAGTTTAATCATAGGCTTGTTCTCGTTCATACTAGAACACATACGTACATGCGCACTATTCAAAAACACTTTAAATCTCTCGACAAACTAAATGACGTAAATTACATTTGTATGTATTCCAAATAAAAGATATAGATTGTACTGAATGTCAGCTTGCTTATTTTGCTCAAGATAAGGATTTATTAAGTCCACGTCATAAAAACAAGAAACTATGTTTCTAAACACAGATCAAAAGCTGTTGTTCCAACCGTGCAACTTTTCGATGCTGTTTGTGAATGTTTTTTGACATTCATTGGTTTCGGGAAACATCGACTCGTTAAACTGTACAGTCACGACCGGAACTCGCATCCCTGGACAATGTTTGAAACTTAGTATTGCTAGCACTTGATATTGTTTCATAAGATGAACTGCTATTGAAGGATTAGTTGACTTCAGAATTAAAATTTCCTAATAATTTTCTCCCCATAATTTATCCCCATGTCATCCAAGATGTTTATGTCTTTCTTTCTTCGGTGGAAAAGAAATGAAGGTTTTTGATGAAAACATTCCAGGATTTTTCTCCATATAGTGCACTTCACTGGGGTTCAACGGGTTGAAGGTCCAAATTGCATTTTCAGTGCAGCTTTAAAGAGCTCTACATGATCCCAGACGAGGAATAAGAGTCTTATCTGGCAAAACGATCAGCCATTAAAAAAAAAAAGACAATTTATCTACTGTTTAACCACAAATGCTCGTCTTGCACTGCTCTGCGTTACGCCACGCATGACGTAATCATGTTGGAAAGGTCACGCGTGACATAACCAGAAGTACTGCGGTAGGGCGAAAAACTCCATCTCATTTTCTCCTCCAACTTCACTGAAGTCCTGAAATGTTTTCCTCAAAAACCTTAATTTCTTTTCAGCTGAAGAAAGAAAGACATGAACATCTTGGATGACATGGGGGAGAGTAAATTATCAGGAACTTTTCATTCTGAAGTCAACTAATCCTTTAAGGTACATTACATTTACATTACATTTACATTTATGCATTTGGCAGACGCTTTTATCCAAAGCGACTTACATTGCATTATACTATACATTTGTATCTGAGTATGTGCAATCCCTAGGATCGAACCCATGACCTTGGCATTGCTAGTGCCACGCTCTAACCATTGAGCTACAGGAAAGCCTGATTACACATGCTGCAGCTTTTAGTTTCTATGTTCTTTTCATCTAACCCCTCCAGATGGACACATGCTGCAGAACTGTAGGGTCTGTCTCTCCTGCGGCCCTCAGCAGGGTGCACACCTTTACACTGTCAACAAAAGCGCCTGTGTGCCCTGCCTCAATGCTGCCTTCATTGAACGGCCGCCTGGCAGGGTTTGCCTGGTCTGGGTCTGCTCTCATTAACCAGCGTGAACAGAGTAAAATGAGAGGGGGTAATGAGGTAATGCCCGCAAACTTTCTGTTATGCAATATTGGAAAATATTTATCTTGTGGGGGTAATGAAAAAGACATCTGCAGATCGATTCTGAAGGTTTGGACAAAACTGAAAATAATCAACAGAACTCATCAACTATTCAAGTCAATTCATCCTTCATGTTCCTTAACATTAGGAAAATAAGATGTCTGCCTCAGTTTTAAAAGTAAAGGTACTTCAAAGGTCCTACGCAGCACCACAAAGCTGTGTGAACTAGATTCAAGACACTCTTTTTGGCCAACAGTTTAGGTCAACAGCTTGGTCTCCTCATATCTACACTCTTAAATATAAAGGTTATGTTTCTATGGATCCATGAAGAATCTTTAAAATCCACAAAACCTTTCCATTGCACAAAATGTTCTTTAGATTCTTAAAATGTGACCCGTGCTGTCAAAATGAGGAATGCATAAGGGGCAAATTTTGAGCTACAGGCAAAACAAGTGAAAAATGTCAATTTTGGTCGAATAGGGTTTTCACAAAAATGAGTTCATAAAGACCTTGTCTAGTGATCCCAATGCTCCAAATAGCAATTAAACATCTAAAAGTATCTTTATTTGTTCGTTTTCTGAAAGGAGTAACTTAAATGCCTTTTTTCTCTGACTGCTTCTGGACGACTGGACAAAGTTTGGTATCACTGTAAAGAGCAGCATTCCATCTTTGGGAATATTCATAGTGAATTCTCGATGGTTTGAGTCTGAACCAATGAAATGTGATTTTCAAACTCATGCTGATGTAAACAAAACAATCTTACTCGTGCTGACTGACAGATCTGAAGTGCCTTAAAGGATTCAAAGATGCCGCAACCCCGATATACACATATACAAGGAATTACAGTATTTTAAAAAATCTTGGTGAGTATTTACGCAAACATAATCTGCTATGTCTTAAGTGAACGTTTGGTTAACTGTTGGGGAAAAACATCTGATGGGTAACATTATATTAGATCTGTGTGGTCTTAATGTATCTGTCTGTTTCATTAAAGATAATCAAATCAATCAAATGGTGGAATCATGGAAAAAAATTGAATATTTTTTCATATAGATATGGGCTTTAGCTTGGTTTGTGCCAAATTTGGTGGTGATACCAGGGATTTTAAGGTTTGGTTGGTAGGTGATTTTGTTTTGGAGCCTTCAGAAAACTTTAACTCGATTTTTCTCAAAATTGACTTTGCTGACTCTGTCGACTTCAAACAGGTGTAGCTCAGTCACTTTTTTCAGATTCCAAACAAATCATACATCATTTTGAAGGTTTTTTTAATAGAGAATGTAAATAACAATACCTCTTTTTTGAAAATGTGCTCATTGTGACTTATTTTGCCAGCACTGGTCACAAATGTTCTTTACACTAAGGAAAAAAGTGTTCTTTTATGAACTCTTCAATGAAAGGTTCCAAAATAGTTATTCAATGTCATCACTGTGAAAATCCCCTTTTGGAACCTTTTTATTTTTAAGAGTGTACTGTTACTGTTACCAGTGATCCCCAACAGCTCAATCAGGCAAATGTATCACCTCATCAACTCTTTATATGAAACTCAAGGGTCACTATGGCATTCACAATGACAGCGATTTGCAGCAAAAGCAACAGGAAGTCATTCATGTCCAATGGGAGTTGGTGACATGGCAACATGAGCAGCTGAGACAGTTGGCGATATCACAAAGTTAACTTCATTTAACTTCGCAAATGCAGGGATTCAATACATGAACTACCAATAGGAGTGCGGACATTGAAGCTCACATGATCACCCACATCCAGAGCTGGGTACGTAATTTGATTCCAAAAATCAAGTACTTGTAATTAGAGTAAACTACTTTTTAAAATACTCGTAATCAGACTACAGTTACTTTTTATGGATTACATGATTACATATTATTTACACAATGGCATTAATTTTTCATTTTTTGAACGTTTATATTTTTTTCATAATAAACCTGCCGCTTATATACATTCGTGATTCTTTGAGTTTTTCCAGCAGTGAGGGGGAAATGTAGATGAATATATATGAAATAATAATATAAGAATAGTAATATATAGATGAAATATTTGATGTAGCAGTGATATTGCTATGAATTTCATGTTTTTCAATATTTGTTTCTGTAATGTTGCTGTTTTCTAAATGTACTTAATTTTAAGTAAATATGTCTTAAAAAACACTAACAGGTACATTCATGTTAGTACTTTGAAGTATTAACTGTCCATCCATTACACTTTAAAAATAATCTGTTGAGGCTCTTGTTGGTGAATAGAATATATTTCTTTTCTTTTCTTTTCTTTTTTTCTTTGTATCTGTCAAAATAGTACAAGATTATCCTACAATATATGTGACATCAAATAAGGGTTAGCACAAAAGTAATCTAAATGTAATCCAAAAGTAGTCAGATTACATTACCAAAAATGTGTAATCTAAGAGATTATATTAATGATTACAAATTTTGTTATGTAATTTGTAATCAACTGATTACAATTCATAAGTAATCTACCCAGTTCTGCCCACATCATACAGATGGACATCACAGCCAAGCATGAAGACCTACAAGTGACCACAGGTACAGTGACTGAAATATGAATCACTGAGACCTCCTTCTAACAAAACTGTAGCAGTTTTGTTAGCAGTATTAATCCTTATTTATCCTTGAGGGGTTTTTTTTTTTTTTAATACTGATAATGCATTCATTTTCTGGTAGGTAGGGTTGGGAATGGTACAATATGTTACTGGATCAACATCTTTGTTGATCCTGGAACAACATTCCATTAAATCAATCAGATTTGAGGGACAAGTTTACAGTTTAAGTCAAGTTTAGGATTAAAATCAGGGTTTGATGATTCTACATCAGTGTTATTCACCTATCACATCCCTCTGATTTTAGGGATAAATTATGGGTAGGGTTAGTTTTTGGGTTAGGACAAAATTTTCAGACAGGAATGTTGTTCCAGGATCAACAAAATATGTTAACCTAGGAACGTTTCTAACTCAGCAAAATCAGGACGTGCGACAGGCGGCATGATTTCCCTTCACCATCAAAAACCATGAACAAGCACTAAAGCTAAAATAAACCATACTATTACTACTCTTCTTTCTACTTTGTGTACTACAACTCCTGAAACTTAGCATTGCAGTATGCAAATATTGTTGGCATAAGAATTGCTTCTGATGTTCATCACTGGACAAAAGACTGCTATATTACCAAAGCGTGATGTCTTGGGCACACCATGTTTGACTTTAGTGTCAAAATAGACAATCCACTCTTTATTCAAAATCTGAATTGTGCTTTGGGTTTAAAGTCTAAAGTCTCCAGGAAACATACTTTTGTGAATATACCAAACTTTTTGGCAACTTTTTAAAAATGTGATATAAAACTAAAATGAATGATAAAATGAAATGACTCTTCAAAAGCCACAGAATGCATAACCCATTTTACAGACTGTTAATTGCTCTAAAGTGCTCATAGAATGGCATTAATTTATGACTTTGAGTAGGAACATCCAATTAGCTGTAAAAATGGCGTTTTGGATTCGGTCAGACACGTCAAGTGCATAATAAAAGAGCGAGGAGAAAATTTTAATAGCTTTCCTGGCCAACAAAATACGCAACTGCCATAGACACATAAACTGCATGTGTTAATTCAACTTCTGTGGAATATATTCAAAGAAAGGCAATATTATGACATTATAACACACTATATGTAATACCCTGGCACATAATGGATGAATTCATCAAAGCAACCTTCTCAGTGTATGAACACATAAAAAAATGTACTGTTTTCATGACCTGCTCTCTTTGGATTTGAGCAGTGCTGCTTGGGTACAACACTTTAAAAGTCACTGATTTGTTCATGTTAAACAAGGACTTTATGTCACTTTGAACGTGGATTTTTACAAAGGTCTACCTCAGCACCTGGTCATGGCCATGTGTGACATACGCTGAAATGGCTCCAGGTTCGAGAGAGCTTGTCTTTGATGTGTGCTAATGAATAGAGTTTGGCACCTCCAACAAGAGCCCTGCAGTTCCCCACAGAAACGACGAACAGCCACAAAGGCAAAACATGTCTGGAAAAACATGAACTAAGAGGGAATAATTACGTTGCTGAAATATGAGCCATAAATCAAGGTGCCTTAAGGGAGGTTGTGAACTTCAAACCAAAGGATGTGGTGCATTAAAACACAGACATATTAACACACATATGCAAGGCAGGGATTTTCACATGCATGCCTATGGGCTCACCAAATACAGATGGCCATTATTGTACACAAGCGTGCACGTGCCAAAACTGGGATTCTGAGTCACATATTTCATAAAATATTAAATGCCCATGCATGCAGGTGTGAGACTGCTCATGAATGTTCACTCTCTTTTTTACACTTTAAGGTTTTAGATTTTACACTTACGGCTCCAAACTTAAAACAAAAATACACAAATGCAGGTAATGTCTTAAATTTCCATCCTCTAATAAATTGGAACACAAGGCTTTCCTCCCTCTAAAATATTTTTATGTGTGCGGTCACTGTTGGGTGCACAATAACTTCAATTTATGAATGTCATTTTGTCTTTGGCTGTGTAGTAAAAAGTGGTCAGAATGTGCGTAAATATTCTTAATGGCCTCAGGATTGTATACAGTTAGTGGACACTATAGTACAGAGCTCTTATTATGAGTCCTGGTACAGCGAACTGAGTAAACCAAAACATAGCTGACCCAAAAATTCTGAGCACATCATTTACTTACACTCAAAAAAGAAAACATTGATTCTTTACAATGAATGCTAATGAGTTCCAAATTAATGGGGTTGTTTTGGACCCCATTAAAGGATTAGTTCACTTCAGAATTAAAATTCCCTGATAATTTACTCTCCCCCCATGCCATCCAAGATGTTCATGTCTTTCTTTCTTCTGTCGAAAAGAGATTAAGGTTTTTGAGGAAAACGTTCCAGGATTCTTCTCCATATAGTGGACTTCAATGGGGTTCAACGGGTTGAAGGTCCAAATGTCAGTTTCAGTGCAGCTTCAAAGGGCTCTACATGATCCCAGACGAGGAATAAGGGTGACGTAATCATGTTGGAAAGGTCACGCGTGACGTAGGCGGAAGTACTGATCCAGTGTCTACAAAGCGAACGTGCGAAGACTAAGTCAAACGCCCTTTACAAAAAAAGGTAAAACAACGATGTCAGGCGATTTTGAAGTTGGACGCGTGATCTTTCCAACGTGATTACGTAATGCGTGGCGAATTTCAGAGCAGTGCAAGACGAGCATTTGTGGTTAAAAAGTATAGAAATTGTATTTTATTTTTTTTAAATGACCGATGGTTTCTCTAGATAAGACTCTTATTCCTCGTCTGGGATCATGTAGAGCTCTTTGAAGCTGCACTGAAACTGACATTTGGACCTTCAACCCGTTGAACCCCAGTGAAGTCCACTATATGGAGAAAAATCCTGGAATGTTTTCCTTAAAAAACCTTAATTTCTTTTTGACTGAAATGTACAGTATATAATGTACATTTATATCAATATACTTTGCATTATTTCTTGGCATTAAATTACAGAAAACAGGTTAATGTTGCTGCGAGGGTGTTTCTAATGGAACGGCTGAGGGAGTGACGTCTTCTGACCAACTTAACCAATCTCTTTATATATTTTTTCTCTCTTTTATAAAGTTTTTTAAAACACTATCATGCTTTTTTCTTTTACTGTAGGAGCATATTGGAACTGAAAATATGTATTTGTTGTAGTTTGCATTCACCAGATGTTTACCTAACTATGACAACTTCCACTTCTGAGAATTGGAAAGGGTCCACTGCGAAGCAACAGTTTGAAGAGGATCTCCCTGAGCATCTTAGTTAAGTGAGTTAAACCATCAACATGTTTATGTAGTTAGCTATTTAACAACACAGTCATTTACTGTCACCTTTGAGCGCTCGCTTGTCAAGAATTCACATCTGCATTTGTGTTCTCACATAAAAAGCATGTCTCTGTCCTGACACTGCTGCATTGACTCCCCAGCTGACAGGGAAGTTCATAGAACTTTAGCCAACGTTCTCTAAAGGTTCTTTAAAAGTTATGAACAAACGTTCTTCCAGTAACATTAATAGAATGTTCATTCAGAGTTACCTGGTCTTTAAAAAAATGTTATTTATACATCGTTCATGGTCGGATGTTCGTCTAACAGTTTTTAAAAATTAGTACTTGTTTCAGAACGTTTAGAGAACATTCAAAAGTAACGTTCTCATAACGTTTGAAGAATGATAAAAATGGAATGTTTCCTATGTTAAACAACTGGCAATTTTGAGTGTTGAGAGAGCATTCAGAAATAGCATTTTCATTAACTGTATTCTGATAATCAAATTTCTCACTTTAGTTCAAAGTGTTCTGAAGAATTTCTAGAGGCCTCATTTCAATTTGGAAATTATTTAATCCAAAACCAGGTCTTTGAATGATCATTTTGCATTCATAAAGAGTTAAATTGTTGGTGTTATAGCAAGTGCTGACAACTGCTTTGAATATGAACCACACAATGGTGCCGTTATATTGAGCAGATTGACCCAAGGAGTGGAAAGGTCACGGCTGCAGTCACCTTTTAGTGCCTGAGGCAACGAGTGTGGGTCAGAGGTCACGGCTACTTGAGATTGTGGCCAGGTACTAACACACACTCAACACATAGTGGGCTAAATTACATCTTTGTCTACTACTCTGTGGATTATGTTTGAGTATTAAGCTCATGCTCTTTTCTTTAAAAGGTTTAACTGCTTTACAGAAAAAACATAACTGCTCAAATTTTCACTCCTGAGAATTGTTTTGAATAATCATTAAATGTGTTATAACTTTAATTTATAAAAACATAATGAACTATAATGTCAAATCAATTAATCGTAATTAATCGTGATTAATCGCACATAGCATAAAAGTTTGTATAATATATGTATGCATAGATACGTTCACACACACATATATATATTATATACTTATATGTTAGATGCGATTAATCGATTTGACAGCACTAATATCAATATAAAATATATATTTCTATAGAAATACTTAATTCTGCTTAAAATAAATGAGAATGTCAGGGTAGTTTTAACTCATAGGCATCTCATCTGTTACGTCTTAACTCAACATATTTCTCTAATAAGCCGGATGTAAACTGTTTTTAAAATTCCAAATGGTTCGAGTCACTTTCTTTGTTCTTTCTGGCATCTCCACCAACTGTTGTATGTTTCCTTTTGTCTATTTCTCACCATTTTTCTCACAAATAATCAATCCAAATGCACTGCCGGTGCGGCAGCCGTAACATATTAACACCGGCCGCCAGTCAAGCCTGCCAGCGCATATGGAGAACACTTCGACACAACTTCTGCATGAATTATGTATGTCCTCTCTATGAATTATACCAGCTGCAGTGAACTTCACTATTGTATTACCTGCTCAGTTTCCTATATCAGGTGGTACAGGATGTGCTATGTGGGGAAAAATGGCTTCAGTCTGACAAAAATGTTCATAATTTACTATTTTTTTTATTATTCTAAAAAGATAAAATGCTTTCTTCTTAGGCTACACTCTAAAGATAAAGGGGTTTTTCGCAGTGATGACATAGAAGATCAAATTTTTGTTCCCCAAATAACCTTTCAGTGGACAGTTCTTTATTTCTTAATATGAAGAACATTTTAATAATCTAAAGAACTCTTTTCCATACGAAACCATAAATGCCAATTAAGAACCTTCATCTTTAAGAGTGTAGGGTTAGGGTTTGTGCTTATGGTAATTATATGTGTGTTCACAGTATATGTTGACAGACAAGCAGAGACAGTGAGACGTAGAGAGACAGACAGCGTTCTCTGCCTGAAGGAACTGTCATTCACAAAAATCTAAGAACAATGAGAAACTGAGGGAGGTGCAGTTAAAGTATTTAAATACAGAGTGCTCTCCCGCTGTCAATCACACACAAACACTGCACTGGTGAAAACTGGAGCAATGCGTTAAAGTGAACTGATAAAGTGCGGCTAGACTAAACCAACAACGCCAGCCTGACAGGTGAGACGAGCAGAGCTCAAGACATTGCGCTGACAGATTGACTGATGATCTATGTAAAACACACACTTATGCTCTAATTATTGTGCTCAAGTTCCTCACAAACACGATTTAAGAGAAACATTCAGTTTACAAACTATTTTTAGGTGTGTTTATTAGTATAAATCACAATCGTTCTGTCAAACATGATGCATTACTGATGGTGTTAACGATGAGGGTTTCAGGGCATGACTTTTAATGTAAATCACAATGTCAAAAAATATTGTTTACACACAGACAGGTACAACTAATTGACCATAGTGTCCATATAAATACCGTAGTTACTGCAGTTATTGTTACTGTGAATTTCAATCTTTCTGTCAATGTGTTTAAATGAGTTAAATTTATGGTAAAAAAAAAAAAAACAGCAGCTGTGGTTGCCAGAAATGTATTGTAAAAAATACAGTAGCAACTTTAGATTTAAATTAATTTTACAGTAAAATACTGTATTTCATTAACTGATAAAAATTTGAATTTACAAACCTATTGAAGTACTAATATTTGTTTTGTACCTTTATAATACACTGACAATAACCAAACACAGCGGTGATTCACATGATGAATCAAAGCTCATCACAAGCAGCTTTTCCACCAGCTGAGAAGATTAAAACTGACATTAGATGTAACATAAAACCCTAATGTACATAACTGATTAGAAAAAACTAAGAAGAATCATTGCTATTTCAACGAAAATACATCAAATTTGAAGTATCATGCAGGGAATTCTGGGAAAGTCAATTTACATTTTTTTACTGTAAATTATACAATGACATTCTTTTTCACTTTCAAAAACTGTAAATTTAACGGTATTTTACTGTAAAATTAAATTAAATGCATGGTTTGATCTATTACAGTTATTCAATGTATGTAGTACGGATACTTTCTGTTAACCAATTAACAGTTTTTTGTAGCATTTTTACAGTCTTTTACCGTTAAAATCATGATAATTTCTTACAGTGTAGTTTCCATGTGTGGTGGTGGCTAATTCTGTTTTTATTATAACTATGGTGCATTTTGTTGACAATACAGTAAATTCTTGATAATATATTCCACAAACTATTGGATCTTTTCAGTGTACATAAGCCACTGAAACTCATGGCATGCACATACCTGATTTTATACATATGTAAATACAACTGTGGTCACCAGTGTGTAGTTTAGTAAAAGATTTTGTTGAGTAGTTTTTGAGCAGGTCTAAATATATACATATCTGGAGAGTCCCTCACACAACTTCTGAAAGTGTGTGTTAGCTAAATAAATGCTGATGAAAACCCACAAAACCCAACATAGCTGAAGTTACGGCAGCACACATCACAGCAGGCCGTGACAAGAACAAGTCTGTGAGCTACTTCATGCTTTTGGAGATCATTAAATGTGTGGGTGGTACATGATAAGACATTGTTTAGTCCGCACTCTTAAAAATAAAATGTATCCTAAAAGCAACTTTTCTTGAGATTCTTGAGATTCTTGTTTTTTTCTGGGAACTTTAGAGCACATGAACAAGAACGAAAGAATAAAAAGTGGAATGTACAAGGATCTCCAATGAGGCTGAAAAACCTGAGTGCCATTGGGTCTAATTGCCATCTTTACTTTTAAGAGCCTAGGAGACAATTTCAATGTTCAGATGTTGATGATCGCAATTATGAATTATTATGTATTATTGTCTCCTTAAAAATCCTAATAAAATAAAAATAGATCCAAACAAGACACATCTTGACATACAGTAAGAGTAGAGAGCTATGTGGATAAAAAATAATTGGTCTTGGGAGAATTTAATGGGAATACTTGAGTTCATATTGAGATCCCTGACTTTATATTGCCGACATAGTTATTTTGGTAAATATGAGAAGAGTTTGAGTCATTTTGTATGTATCTTCTCAAAATAACTTTTCCTTTAAAAAACATCTGACACACAGGAGCAAAATCCTCTTTGACCTCCATTAATCTCTTGTAGTCTCGGACAACTAATTGAGATTTAAAAGTGATCTCAGTTCTGATCTTTCCATCTGAATGAACAGGTATAGAGTAGCTATTTCCTGACCACCCTGTACAAACACATGACATATTTCCAGCAAGGAAGCTACAGCAATCCCAACACAAACATTTTATCACTCATGATATTCAAAACAGCCGATTTTAATATTTCCATTACATTTGGATAATTGCCCTGTTTAAGGTGTTTACGTAACCTTCAACAACGTTATTGACAAGGTCCCATCTGTCCCCATGTGATATTAACGTATCTATTCATCAAAAAAATAACAACCCTTATCACTGTGATTGACTCATTTGCGGCTGTTTTGTTTAAAAGGCCGTCAAGCAAGGAAAGAAAAAAAATGTTTTCTTATAACAACCACCCAGCAGAATCATAAATGAGTCTCTGCGCATCTGAGAGTATAATATTGCGTCACTACAGTCAAATCGAAACACAGTGTTCATCAGAAGCCTATTGTTTGTAGTGGATATAGTAAGTGTGTGTGAAGGTTAAGCAACCATTTGACAAAAATAAAAGACAAACAGCGCTTGCTTTGAAAAGGCACAAATCACCTGATTACTGATACAACCAAACACAATCTTTTCAAGATTTTTTGAAACAAATCTTCATGACTTCTCAAAAACATCCACTTGCATAGTCATACACCATGTAAACAAGTCACCTCATGACATTCTCAAACACATGAGTTCAACACTCTTCATAATATTCCTGTCCTAAAATAACGCTTCCATCAGAGCGTGTGAATTGTTGAATTCTATAGAATCCTTTTGGGAAGCATAACCCCTTTAGCAACATGCAAGCAGGGTTGGACAGTGGTTTTCCAAAGTTACTACCCACTCAGCATTTTCACTGGCCACAAATTTGACATCGATACCAGGGGAAAAACTGCTATATAGATATTTTTATTATTATCTTATAATTTGGCAGTAGGTATATTAGGCTGCTGTCACTTTAAGGCCTGAAACATGTGTTTTCTTTCTCAACAGTTTATGTTCACTTAAAGCATAACTGACTGTGTTTACGTCAATACTCACCAAGACCGGCATTATTTTGTGTGTATTTGACTAAGCGCAATAAGCAGAACTCAATTTAGTACTGATGTAAACCCCTCCTGTTTGGACCGTCCGCTCTAAGTGGGACTCGAACTCGGGTCTGCCGGCATGAGAGGCGGGCGCTCTAACAAGGAGGCTAAAGTACTGGCCTACGTCTGTTACACTGAGAGGCACTTTATGTATGCGCACTTTGGGTGTGAGCACAAAATCTGTGGGAACGAGTAAAATTATGCGCAATACGCGCAATCCCATGATGAAATTCAAGCCCTGTAACACCAACAATATTCATTCTACGGAAGATTAGTATTGGAAGCGTTTCAGATATTTTAGTATCGATATGTATCTATATTTTTGACAACACTACATTGCACTTAGTTTATTATTTCAGATGCCTTTTTAAAAGACTACAACTGAAAAATGTATTACATATAAAAGTGGCTAGTAGTAGCTGAAATCCACCCGCATTTGGCCGTTTGGTGGGTATTAATGTCAAGCCCTGCATCCAAGCAATGTTTGACGTATCGGTGAAGTACTTCAGTCTGTCATTTGAAGCCATTTCTGTTGATTTCATCTCAGTATGAACTTGATGATCTTGTTAAGAAGACGGCAGCCAGCTCACCTCATTGAGATGTCACTTCCAGTTGAGTGACACTTATGGCAAGAACAATTACTGACTCACAAGCAAGGCAAATTCATGAAAACGGTCATTGAAAAGGACATATTTCACTTTCTCCTTCAATATCTCTAATCTTGTCTTAAGTTCAAACTCATCAACAGAAGATTCCAAACTATTACACACAAATCTATGCGCAGGAATTGCCTGTACAACACACATTTATTCCTGCTCTAACATGTCTTTCTCATCCACTGTCTCTTTCGCTTTTATGAGTAGAGCTCTACGCTGGGGATTGAAAGGAAACTGTCTTCTAAAACTTTTAAACTTATTTTATTGTCATCTGTTAAAGATCAGGCTTACCTGATATGGTGATTCTGGCGGTAGATGGAGGTCTGGAGTGAAGGGCTGAACGAGAGCAGCTCAGTTGACTTGTATAAGTCAGATGTGTCTCTCTGTGTGAATAAAGGAGCCTGTTGCATTCCGCCTTTTCTCTTTCGCTCCCCCCCACCACTCACTCTACCTCCTCATTCGCTCTCTGGCATTCTTGCCCTCCCTCCTTCAATCAAACTTTCTCTGCCATGCATGTCTTCTTTACAACAGTTGTTGTCTTGCATACAGTAAAGTGTTGCCCTCTCTCAGTTCTTCTCTCGCTCTCTGTCTTTCCCTCAGAAATCACGATACTCTTTGATTCATAAATACAGCCCTGGTCACGTGACGCGATACTTCAAATATACAGGGCTTTTTTTAGAAACCACAGAATGCCTTTAGGGATGGAAAATCAGGGCCAGAAAGCTTAAGTTTCCCTCTCTCTGCCCCTCCACTCTATCCGTCTATACGTCTCCCCCTATAGCATCTCTCCACCCCCCTCCAGCCCTTCTTCTGGGTGTCAGTTTCTACATCCCATTATCCTTCCATCTCCTTCCACGTTTCCTTGACAAACTGCTTGCTCTGCTTTTCTCTTCCCCCTAATTATTTTCCCCCTCTAGACTCTCGTGCCATCATGGTCTCTTTTGTCTATTGTCCTCCTTCAGACCATTTATTTTCATACAATTCATGTTTACAACTAGACAGCAATTCTATATCCAGAAATTATTTCCACACTCTTAAAAATAAAAAGGTTCCAAAAATGTGATGCCATAGAAGAACCAATTTTGGTTCCCCAAAAGAACCTTTCAGCTCTTAAAAGAAACATTTTTTAATTAGTGTGAAGAACATTTTAAAAATCTAAAGAACCTTTTGTGGAATAGAAAGTTTCCAGTTACTTCGTGGAACCATTGACGCCAATAACAAATCTTTATCTTTAAGTGTGTAGTTCACCCAAAATTTTTATTCTTTCATGTTTTTCCAAAAATGTGTGACTTTATTTTTTCTGTGGAACACGAAGGGAAAAATTTGAAGAATGTACAGATTGTTTCCATCCAAATACAATGAATGAGGACAGAGGTTTTCAAGCATTTAGAAATCATAAAAGTAGACAGACTTATGTGCAAGTCATTCAATAGCTTGTAATGGACAGATTGTAAATGTAAATCATTATTCTCTGAAAATCCTATCATCCACCATAGCGCTCCTTGGCTTGTTCATAAGAGCTCATGCGAAATTACCGATATGAACAAATTCTTCTATTGAGTCATATCTTTCAATTAATTAGTTGATCCATTCACAGACTTAAAGGGTTAATTCACCCAAAAATGAAATTTCTGTCATTAATTACTCACCCTCATGTCGTTCTACACCTGTAAGACCTTCGTTCATCTTCAGAACACAAATTAAGATATTTTTGATAAAATCTGATGGCTCAGTGAGGCCTCCATTTACAGCAAGTTCATTTTCTTTTTCAATGCCCAGATAGGTACTGAAAAATATTTAAAACAGCTTCAACCTTAATATTATAAAGCAACGAGAATCCTTTTTGTGCGCCAAAGAAAAAAAACAAACACTTTATTCAACAATATCTAGTGATGGGCGATTTCAAAACACTGCTTCATGAAGCTTCGAAGCTTTATGAATCTTTTGTTTCGAATCAGCGGTTCGGAGCGTGTATCAAACTGCCAAAGTCACGTAAATCATTGAAATTTCGAAACACTTATGACGTAACGAAGCCTTGTTTACTGAAATCACGTGACTTTGGCAGTTTGATACACGCTCTGAACCACTGATTCGCAACAAAAGATTCATAAAGCTTCGAAGCTTCATGAAGCAGTGTTTTGAAAGATATTGTTGAATAAAGTCATAATTTTGTTTTTTTGGTGCACAAAAAGTATTCTCGTTGCTTCATAACATTAAGGTTGAACCACTTAAATATGTCTTTAGTACCTTTCTGGGCATTGAAAGTGTTTATTATCTTGCTGTCAATGCAGGCCTCACTGAGCCATCGGATTTCATCAAAAATATCTTAATTTGTGTTCTGAAGATGAACGAAGGTCTTACGGGTGTGGAACGATATGAAGGTGAGTAATTAATGACAAAAATTTCATTTTTGGGTGAACTAACCCTTTTAGTTTTGGTCCATTCCTTACAATAGCTATTGTATGTCTTCAGAGAATATAGAACAGTTGTAAGGACCAATTTTATGGTGTTCTGCATCCTTTTTGAATCTTGAAAGTCTCCATGGAAAATATGCATGGAAAAGAGAGAGCAGAACAATTCTTCAGATTTTCTACTTTAGTGTCCCACAGATAAAATAAAGTCATATGCTTTTGGAATGACATGAAGGAGAATAAAAGATTTTGAGGTGAACTATTTATTTAATCCTTGCTATTGCATTTCATAGATGTTTTATACATTTTTTTTTTTTTTGAATGGTGTACTCGACCAGCAATGAAGGGTATTAAACATGGAATCACACATGCATAAATGTTACCTTTATGTCATCATCACTCATACAAACACATGCCTCAACAGATGTTTTGTTGTTGTTGTTGTTTGTAATATCAGAAGACTGGCCTTGATTTCTCTGGAGGAATTGCTATTGATTTCTGGTCTTCAGAATGCTGCTTTGGTTCAAGTTATTTTCATTAAAATCATGTGGTGTTGTAGTTATATAAATAGATAATAAATAATAAGAAGAAATAATCGATTTTGTCTTGGGCAGTGGTTCTCAAATCTGGTCGTAGATTTGGTTTAAACATTGCAATCAATCAATCAATCAATCAATCAATCAATCAAATTTATTTATTTATTGTAGCTTTGTGGAAGCTATAATTTTAATTCTAGCTTCATGTATTCTTTTTATTATCAGCACTTGAATGTGGGTAAGTTTAATATAAAAAAAGCAACATTTTGAATGAAAAGCTAAGAAAATCACATTTTTATCAAAGACTGTAACGTGCATAAGCAATGCTTTTATCGCTTGTTTTTGCTTCATTTTTACCTGTGTTTTGATCCGGAGATTCTCTACTCTTTCCGAAGATGTGTAATAGTGCATCCTACCATATAACACTGAAAACACAAAAAGCTTAAAAATACTGTCGATGGGAGGGAAAGAGTTCATTAATAATTAACACAATTCCTTGTTTGCATAGGATACATGGAGTATTTCATATTATTTAAGCATCTAGAACCTTTTCAGTTTGACAGAAGTTTCATAGTGCCATAGGAAGTCTAATATGTTCTTCTATTTAAAATGCTTATTTTCTACTACTCTTTACAGATATTGTTTTCATTTCATCAGGCACTTAATGATTTATGTAATCTTTTTGGATATCAATAAGCCAGGTTTTTCCTAAAATCATTCATCATTGGAACCGAACACATTTTACACACAGAGAAAACTTATAACCTTATAATTCATGAAGGTCCAGACTTTAAAGCTCTTGATTCTACTTTGTACTTGCCCTTATAAAAATGTACCATAGTTCTTGTAATTGTGGCATTTGTTAAAGCTATAATTACAGTCAAGTCACCATTGTGCAAAACAGATTTTTTTAAAGCAGCTTTACAGGGGAAAAAAAGGAAAATAATGATTCAATGATGCAAACAGAGTTCAGGTAAGACCATTAACGCCTCCTCATTACCATGCTTTATAGGCCAATGTATATGTTTTTTAGAAACAGCAGCCTAGTGTATAGACTTATTACAATAAAAAATGGCAAAATTCTTGTAAGGGTTGTCATGAGAGCATTGTGTGGCTGTTTAGATGATTGGTTTCTGCATAGTGTTTTATGGTAGTACATTTTCTACACAATCCCAATGGGTTTTTGTCAAACCGAGCTTCAGTCACGCTGCTTAGATAGTTGCGTGTTTCAGATGAAACCTTAGTGCTAATCAATAAAGTTCTGATGCTTGCTAGTCTTGGATATTGGGGAGTTTACCTCAACCCCCAACCCTCATCAGTCAGCTCGTTAGGAGTGTTTCAGATAAGAAAGACAGGCTACATTCACACTGTCAGTCCAAATATTTGTGTATCAGATTGTAATCTGATCTAAATGATTGACTGTCCACACTGAGTATCGCAACTCTTCAGATCCAATTTGCATGTCCCATAGGGACGGGTATCGAGAACAAGTACCATTTTAGAACCTGTTCCAAATTTCCAAGAACCGGTGATAATAAGAAACGCACATTTCGATTCTGTTTATTGGTTCATGTGTGCGCATTTTAATGTGATTTTAAACCATTCAAGCACAATAAGACCCGTGTGCTGTTTTCACAGAAAGCCGCCTCTCATACTGAATAGTGCACAATACTGAACTGAGTTCTCTTCCGCGTCTTTTTGCACTCAAACGATAAATACAGCCGGTTATATCATAAGTGAACGTAAAAATTTGACAAAGAAAACGCACGAGTAACAGTATATTGGATCCGTGCAGCTCTTAAAGTGACAGCAGCATAATATTCCTTCTGCCGTTTCTATAATAACGTTAATCAAACAACAAAAGACAAAGAGAAAATTCACTCGCTGTTTTTGACTGAATAACTTTTGTAACTATATTTGTAATGTAGCCTATATATTATTCATTATTTTACATTTGATTACAGTTTCTGTACCTGAAAATCTTAAAACACTGTTTATTTTAATAATGCTTGAAACGTATATTATTTTGGCTAGTTGTTTTTGGTATGGTATTTTTAAACCATAGGCAAAAGTTCCTTCTGTAAGTGTTCTTTAGCCTGTTGATTTTTGTCCATGATATTGAGCTACACTGAAATGTTTAACAATAAGACCTGGAATAAATGTGAATGATATCCAATTTTATTTTTTACCTTATTGGAATCGAAATTAGGAATAGATAACAATCACAATAGATGAGCAGAATCAAAATATACATTGGAATCGTTAAAATTTATACAGTACCCAACCCTAGTCCCATGGTGGTCTTTAATTTTCCGGAATATTTACATTGGTTTCTATGGCAATGACACTGTGTTGGCAGACCTATGCCAAAAAACAACAACAGCTACATGGATTGGGTTTGCAATACAGATAACGTGCAGCTGTGGCACTGGACTACTACAGAAACATAGGAGGCTGGCATGAGCGGCTTTATTACCGTCTCCGTTGCATGGTCTCAAAATTCAAAGAGACGTGTAGACCAAGCTGACTGGCAGTTTATTGTAATTTTCCACTCAACCTTCACTTCACCACAACACAACCTTCTATTTGTAATGACTTTCATCATGTTTCCTATACCCCAGCATTTGCATGGCGTGAGAAAGTGACAGCAAAGCTAAGCAAAATCCAATTAGAGCGAACGGATTTCAAGAAATGTGATTTGAACATATGAATGTAGCTTGAAATAGATTTGTAAATATTGTATTTTCATGTTATATTTTTGCTGTTCACACTTGCTAAATATGATTGGATTCCAATTGCACAAAAATCTGATTTGAATTGTCCAGTCTGAACAAGGTCTATGGTCTAGGGTGACCACTGTACTGTTCAGACATGACTATCACATCATGCCTAATAATCACATAAACCAAAGGATAATGAAGAGATATGGATTGCTTTATAAAACTGAAAAGTACCAAAAGTCTAAAAGTGTTTTTGAGTGATGTGAGTGATGTGAATGCAGTGAAAGCATGAAAGAAAGAAATAGGCAGAGAAAATTATAAAATAAAATAAAAGAGCAGTGATGAAGAAACCATCCAGACTGCAGAAACAGCGTTTGTTCTTTTCCCTCAAATTTGCATATTCTGTCAGTCTAAAACATCTAAAAAGGTAGCTATGGTTTGCATGTGCAAATCGCTCATATGGTCGATTAGAGCAGAACAAAGGTAATAGATCAAAGGAAACAGATGTGAGTGACCAATGAAAATGAAATCATTTTTAACTGTTTATGTGCGTGTTCAGAGCTGGTCAGTGTTTGAAAGGCTGAATTACAGGTCAGAGGTCAGATCTGTTAGTGTTGTGTCAGAAGTGTGCAGACAAACAGTGAGCAGTGAGCGTAAATGTGTGCAATCTTAGGTTATATTGGTAAGTTTTCTTGACAATGAAAAGTCCAAAAGTCATAAACTACTAGTGATTTGTCATCTTCTATTTGTCATTTTTCTAAAAGGTTTTTTTCCATTATACTGGACATGGGCGGATAACAAATAATGTGCTTTAGATTTGAGATTAAAATGGACAAATGCACAAAATGTCTATAAAAGGGAACATATATATTTTATATGCTATGACTGAATTTCTTTTATACATGTTGCCTTTCAAACACTGCAAAAAAAATGCTTTTCTTACTTAGATTTTTTGTCTTGTTTCCAGTCCAAATATCAAAAAATTCTTAAATCAAGAAAAAAAATAATCTGCCACTGGGGTAAACAAAATAATCTTATTTCAAACTGAAAACAAGATTATTTTGCTTACCCCATTTGCAGATTATTTTGCTTGTTTTAAGGAAAAACAAGACAATAATGTTTTACTTGTCTAGAAAATGCTTCTTGGTTTAAGAATTTATAGATACACTCTAAAAAATGCTGGGTTAAAAACAACCCAAGTTGGGTTGAAAATGGACAAACCCAGCGATTGGGTTGTTTTAACCCAGCGGCTGGGTTAAATGTTTGCCCAACCTGCTGGGTAGTTTTATTTAACCCAAATATTGTGTAAAAATTACTGTATTTCTTGCTTAAAATGAACCCAAAATATGTTGGAAATTAACATTTATTAATATGTTTAATAAACAAACATTTATTAATACTTTTTTGAATCATATTTAAATTGCTTATTAATAAATGCTCATCTTTTTGATTATTATTGTTGCCTCTAGTAATTATGAGTCTGATTTTTAATTTCCAACCTATTTTGGGTTCATTTTAAGCCAGACATATAGTAATTTGTAAACAATTGTTGGGTTAAATAAAACTACCCAGCAGGTTGGGCAAACATTTAACCCAACTGCTGGGTCAAAACAACCCAATCGCTGGGTTTGTCCATTTTCAACCCAACTTGGGTTGTTTTTAACCCAGCATTTTTTAGAGTGTATATTCTGACTAGAAACAAGACAAAAACTCTAAGTAAGAAAAGCATTTTTTGCAGTTTGATCTTCAAATCTACATGCATAATACTTAGAATTAGCAAAATATTCTTTAAAATAGTTTTAGAAGGAGTATATGTCACACTCCTATTTTTTTGTCAATAAACCATAAATATTTCTTCTTTATTTTACATGATAACATTTTATTTGTGTTACCTTTTTTGAAAACCTGAACTATTCTGTTTATTTCTAGGTTTAGATAAAAAAAAATCCCAGATTTTCAAAGCGGTCTCAGATGTTTGGACCTCTGCATATACCTGCTAGTTTGCAGTGTGAATTAATTGGGCATGACAGAAGCTTTCCAGTACATATCAGCATTAATAATAAGTATTCTTGTGGCATAACTATGGAATTAAAGAATATATCCAATCTATACAGATCAGTAAAACATAAGGGCATGAGAGCAACAAAGTAAGGAAAATAACAGAGAAGGAAAGTACGGTTGAGTGAGTTTTTAGAGAACATAAAATGGGGCCCCGTTTGGAAGCGAGCAGAGGAGAAACCGCAGAATGGAGAGAGCCTCGGGCTGAAGGAGGAAAAGAGAAAAGAGAAGTGTGTGTGTGTGTGTGTGTGTGAGACACAGTAGGCTTTAATCAACAGCAAGTTGTCTGTAATGAGATCACTGCACAGTCCACATTGATTGATGTCATGTGAAGTTTTGTGTGTGCATGTCTATGTCTGTGTGTGTGTTGGCATATGCATCAACACACCAACACTCCTACAACACACAAGCACACATAGACAAAGACGTTAAGCAGAATGTAAACGTGTGTCGTACTCAAACGTCCAAAATCATGCTCAGTCGGGGGCAAACACACAAAGAGCACACTGTGCTGCATTTAAAGGGACCTGGCAAGAACAAGAGGAGAAAATGAGATAGAAATGGAGAGAGAGAGAGTTTTTAGTTTTGGGTTATAAAGTTAAGCTCACATCCTAACCAATGAAAGAGCACATTCATTGTGCAGACGCCCAAATGTGAAGTCATTTATACATTTCCACTGCCATGGAAACACACACAAACCCGTTAATTACTTCATGCATGTTGACACAAGGCCATGCGCTCACACACACAGTTCCATACACTAATATAAGCGTTAGGGGTGAACGGTGCACGTATTTGTAGCGAAAATATTCCGTATGGGTCTTTCGGTTCGGCACGCATGTGTACCGAACTAATGCAACGTCATTTAACCACTACGTGAATGTAATTTAAAGGGGTGGTTGATTATGATTTCACCTTTTTTAATTTTAGTTAGTGTGTAATGTTGCTGTTTGATCATAAACAACATCTGCAAAGGTACAACGCTCAAAGTTCAATGCAAAGGGAGATATTTTCTTTTAAAGAATTTGCTGTTTAAGGACTACAACAAACGGCTGGTAGGGACTACAACGAGCTTCTTCCTGGGTTAGTGACATTACTAACCCCAAATTCTGTCAGGACCACTATCGTCAAATATGATACATAATGCATAGAGTTTGTATTGGCGGTATGGTTCTGTTCTGGGCAAGAACTCCCTGCGCATCCATGCAGCCTAGCATGGATAAGAGCAGGGAGAGCAGCAATAAACCCCCAGGGTAAACAGAACAGGGCCAACATGCAGATATCATTAAATGTCGTGATTTAACGTACACATATTTTGAGAATTAGTCTGATTCAGGGGGAATAATAGGCCAATCCTGACTGAAGAGAGGAGGAGCTGGGGATGGAGGAGGGTAATTTGCTCCTGAGAATGCAATATCTGCTGATAATACTGAGGAGCTTATATATGATGCCATGATAGGCGCCGTATTTCTATAGGTAGACGTAGTCACCTGGGAGTCAGCTGATGCAAGCTTGACTGACGTGACCTGCCAGAACTGACACTAACGCTAGATGTTCACATAAACCCCGCCCCCGAGAACACGCAAAAAGGGGGTGAGGCCATGTTGGGCAGAGAGGAAGAGTTTGTTGCCATGCCGTCATTTTACGCCAGACTGCTTCACAAATAAGGGTCAATTCAACGCTGGATTTGCACAAAAGATTAACATGACGGCACATGCTAGTGGATGAGTTGAATCAAAACTACATAAATTTATCCACTAATCATTCAGAAACGTCCAGTTTCATTCTAAAAGTTGGAACTTCTTCCTGAGTCTCTCCATCAGTGTCGACTCCGGTTTGAACAATGTAAGGCTGAACACCGTTACTGACAATCCTCATTTTGGCTGCGTGAGATTCTCCAGCTTTGTTGTTGTTGAGCAACTGAAGGGCGAGCTGTTAAAGCTCCGCCCTCTTCTAGAGAGGGGGGCGGGAGAGCACCTCATTTGCATTTGAAGGGACACACACTAAAACAGTGTGTTTTTGCTCACACCCAAATAGGGGCAAATTTGACAAGCTATAATAAATTATCTGTGGGGTATTTTGAGCTGAAACTTCACAGACACATTCTGGGGACACCAGAAACTTATATTACATCTTGTGAAAAGGGGCATTATAGGTCCCCTTAAAAACTATATTTTTACTCAGCACATAAATTAGGCCTTCATCTTAAAGTATCCTTATCTGTAAATGTTAACTTGAGTATTTCCAATTTGCATAAAGGCTCATTCTGACAGCAAGCGAGTCTCGGTTAACCTTCACAGACTTCATTGAAGGAGCGCCAGCGCGTGTATGTGCATCAAGCAGACGAAGTGCAATATACATTTTATAAAAATTTTTATTATAAAATATTTGGTTACACTTTATTTTGATGGTCCCTTTTACACATTCTGTTGACTATAAGTAAAGCTGCACCTACATGTCTACTAACTCTCATTAGAGTGTTAGTACAATATTAGTAGACTGGTAGGGTAAGGGTTAGAATAAGTTGACATGTACTTGCAAAGTAACTTTCTTTAGTCAGTAGCATGTCTGTTGGGGGACCAACAAATACTACTGAAACTCTAATGAGAGTTAGTTGACACATAGGAGCAATGCTACTTATAGTCAACAGAATGTTCAAAGGGGACCATCAAAATAAAGTGTTACCAAATGTTTTTATCCAAAAATTGGAAGCATTTCAAATGATGTTTTATTAACAAAATTCCGGAGGAACTCTTCAATATGCACTGAAAGTGATCCAAAGCCTTATCTAGGTACTAGAATATTTCGAGTGAGCTCTTATGTTTTGTAAATCCAATGTTCTGGATATTGGTGTCCCATCCGGGCTTCTTAGCTAAGCTTGAAATATCTCCTTGGTGAGTATCAACCATCCTCATCAGAAATACCATGCTTTTAATTTTTTTTTAAACTGGAAACCAGCATGGTTCACCAGCTAGACCAGAAACTACACTGGAAATGTATGCCGGTCCAAACAAGTCTTTTCAGCACAGAGCCAGCTAGCAACACCCTAGCAACGTGCAAATAAAGCACTCTTGTCAATTAACCACAAAGCAACACTCCAGCAACCACCCACAACAGCGTGGCGTCATATGGTTTTTACATGGGCAAACACCGCTCACATTTTCTTCATAAAAAGCAAATCTAGTTTACAGTTCGGCATAGGTATTCCATGTTTAACTACATGTGTATGGTGAGACAAAAAACCTTTCTCAAATTTGCCAGTGATGTCATCACGAACCTGCCATGAACTCACGTCTGTCAACTACCATTACTGTCAGATTCCCGTCTGCTTTGCAGTCATTCTTTTTCTTCGTCTTTCTTGCCATTTTCCCTCACCTAAACCTCCACTACTTTCCACTCCTCCATCTGTAATGGAACATCTATTTTTGCTCGAGTCGCCTCACAGTCGAGAGAAAGATTGTTACCACAGTCTTTCTGTTTTTACTCTGTTCTTTTTTGTAGTTTTTTTCTCTCTCACTCTCTCTGTAACTTTGACTTTTTCTCTTTCTCTGTCTCTCTCACAATGATTGAATTACAATAAGTTTGTAGCCATGCCAAAATGTGCCAGGTTGTTCTGATTAAGACAGACATCATAAAAGTTTTAAAAACTCAAAATTATTAGAAAAGAGAGAGAGAGAGGGAGAGGGAGAGAGGGGAGAAGGAGGAGTTTGAATAATGGAAAAGCAGTTTGTTGCACATATGGAAACAATTGTACAATTTCTGCTGTTTCTGCCAGGAGCATGAGTTTAAAATCACCACCAGAGAGACGCTGTCCTCTAATCCATTAGTCCATTAATGTCTGCCTCAGGCCTTCTGATCTGAAAGAAATTCATCAATTTATTTTTTAAAGTTATTGAACACAATTTGAAGCATCATTAGAATTAATATAGATTTCTATACAGAATTAATTTACTCTCTCTGTCAAAGTAAGAAAACTGAGTCTATGTGTTATGTGCTTAAAACTGAAGTGTTTTGTGCATTTACCTGCTTGGAGAATATAAGCCATTTAGTCTGTTTCTGGGATATGTTTACATTGAAGCACTTACAAAATAACATGTTTGTAGTGATGACTTCTGCAGAACTATATTAGGTCAGGCGGTCAGGAAACCATCCAAAATACAGTAGGGTCATATTGTGAAATGACATGATGTGTGGCCAAATATGGTGTCCCATACTCAGAATTTGTGCTCTGCATTTCACCCATCCAAGTGCACACACACAGCAGTGAGTAAGGCTGCTGCTGTTATTGCTGCTGCTGTTATTGATGCTTCTTTTGGTTACTGTTGCTGCTGCGGCTGCTGTTATTGCTGCGGCTGCTGTTATTGATGCTGCTGCTGCTATTGATGCTGTTGCTGCTGCTGCAGTTGTTATTGCCGCTGCTGTTGGTCATTACTGTTGTTGTTGGTGGTGGTTATTGCTACTGCTGCTGTTATTGATGCTGCTGTTGGTTATGGCTGCTGCTGCTGGTGGTTATTGTTGCTGCTTCTGTTGTTATTGCTGCTTCTGTTGGTTATTGCTGCTGCTGGTGGTGGTTATTGTTGCTGCTGTTGGTTACTGTTGCTGGTGGTGGTTACTGTTGCTGCTGTGGCTGCTGTTATTGCTTCTGCTGCTGTTGTTAGTTATTGCTGCTGCTGCAGTTGTTATTGCTGCTGCTGTTGGTTATTACTGTTGGTGGTGGTGGTTATTGCTACTGCTGCTGTTATTGATGCTGCTGTTGGTTATTACTGTTGGTGCTGGTGGTGGTTATTGCTACTGCTGCTGTTGGTTATTGCTGCTGCTGGTGGTGGTTATTGTCGCTGCTTCTGTTCTTATTGCTGCTGCTGCTTCTGTTGTTATTGCTGCTGCTGCTGCTTCTGTTATTATTGCTGCTGCTGCTTCTGTTGTTATTGCTGCTGCTGCTTCTGTTGTTGTTATTGCTGCTGCTGCTGCTGCTGTTGTTATTGCTGCTGCTTCTGTTGTTATTGCTGCTGCTGCTTCTGTTGTTGTTATTGCTGCTGCTGCTGTTATTATTGCTGCTGCTGCTTCTGTTGTTATTGCTGCTGCTGTTGTTGGTTATTGCTGCTGCTGTTATTGCTGCTACTGCTGTTGGTTATTGCTGGTGGTGGTGGTAACTGTTGTTGCTGCTGCTGCTGCTGTTGTTATTGCTGCTGCTGCTGTTGGTTATTGCTGCTGCTGCTGCTGTTGGTTATTGCTGCTGCTGCTGTTGGTTATTGCTGCTGCTGGCAGTGGTTATTGCTGCTGCTGTTGGTTATTGGTTATTGCAACTACTGCTGCTGCTGTTGTTGCTGCTGCTGGTGGTGATGGTGGTTATTTTTGCTGCTGTTATTGCTGCTGCTGCGGTAGCTGCTGCTGTTGGTTATTTCAGCTGCTGCTGCTGTTATTGTTGCTGGTGGCTATGGTGGTTATTTTTGCTGTTGTTATTGCTGCTACTGCTGTTGGTGGTGGTTACTGTTGTTGCTGCTGCTGCTGTTGGTTATTGCTGCTGCTGGCAGTGGTTATTGCTGCTGCTGTTGGTTATTGGTTATTGCAACTGCTGCTGCTGTTATTGCTGCTGCTGGTGGTGATGGTGGTTATTTTTGCTGCTGTTATTGTTGCTGCTGTAGGTTATTTCTGCTACTGTGAGCAAGTAAAATATGCTGCTGCTCTACAAAAAATATCACATACATGAATTACCTGTGGCAGATCTATACAGGTGGAGCTGGGGAAGGTGGAGTTTTTCTGAAGCACACTGCAAACTGCTACAGTAAATGCTGACCAAGGATTTGAAGGTTGAGCAGCGAGCTCATTGGCTACTGATACAGCAGGAACCAATCAGCTGTGCACCATAGAGAATTACGTGAATGCAATCAGGTTGAGTTATGGACGTATTAGTCTGCGGCATCTAGAGTTTCATGACAGAACTTTGTATGAATGAATTTGCCGATCATGTCTAGCCTGAGGATTGTTAATTGATTGCATTTCATCAGATAAAGCTCTCAGTTCACAGATGCTACTGAGGGCAAGTAGGGCAATCGTAAGCCGTCTTACACCAGAGAAACAGTCTGACCATAACCACAGACTCCAGTCTTTTGTTTATGATGTTTCCCAATCAAAACATAAAATGAAAATAAAAGAACAGAAGTATTACATTAACACTTTTAAAAATGCAATCTTTCCTTTCATTGCATACAAGCTGTTTTTCGGAATGTATTCATCAACTTTCAGGCAGTTCAAACCTGTAATGTGCTTGCATATACATTGACTAAACGTGATTTGCCAATAATGCTGATTTCATGTGTGTGTGTGAGTGCACATATGCTTGTGTTTATAAGAGTGTCGGTATGAATTAGGGCGTTGAATGCTCCAGGCTCAACGTATTTTGCAAGTGTGTGTTGGCAGAGCTGTATGCTGAGTTTCCAAACACCACGCTCACTCTGTAATTACCAACATGCCCATCACAACATGTCCTGACAAAAACCCTTTTTCTTCTCTGGATCCCTCCTTGTTTAATTCTCTCTTCCTTTCTGTATACAGTTTCCCCTCAACACATGCAGACATATTGTAACGTGTGTATTTGGATTTATGTTGCATTCTGCACATCACTAGCATCATTATCCAAAAAAATAAATCTTAAGGTGAATAGGGGGTGATCCAGAAAGCAGTTTAACTGTTAACGATGAAGTAGCCTACGGAAGATTCGGCCCTCTAGTGGTTGAGGTGTAAAACTGCACGTCACTTGCAGAGAAACAATGTTTTGGTAATTACAAGAGCTGGTCTTCAGCTCTGCTCTTCATCACAGATGGATGAATGATGGTCTGAGACACACCCGTGATTACAAGATGATCATTTTATTGGCACCTTCCTAAAAGAAAAGATCTAACGTAAATGAATATCAATAGGCTAAATGATGTCTTCTGAGCAGGTCTACCACTGTTGCGTTGACAATACCAGTCTGTCCGATATTGATACGAGTTGTATTATGGACTCTGTCACTTTCCCTTACACCTTGTAATGGTGCATGGTTTCCTTTTAAAAGATACATTTTTATTATATATTATTGCTCGTTAGGTTTAGTTCACCCAAAAATAAAAAGACTGTCATTAATTACTCATCCTCATGTCATTCCAAACCAGTAAGACTTTCGTTCATCTTCAGAAAACAAAGATATTTTTAATAAAATCTGAGCCAGTTCTGTTCTCTCCATTGACAGTCTACGCAACTACCTCTTTGATGCTTCAAAAAGTGAATTTAGGCTTTTTATTCACATCTAAACATTGATCAGCAAACAGAAGCTCAAACGTGCTGCGTAACACGAGCAGTGCACGTCAATCGAACATGCTTCCGTTTACCACAACTTAATATGTGAATATAAGCCTAATTTAAATCTGTTCATCATATAAAGCAATCATGTCTCTTCTGAAAATTTGCTGTCTAGATTTCATCAAAAATATATTTTATTTTCCAAAGATGAACGAAAGTCTTCCTGGTTTGGAACGACATGAGGGTGAGTAAATGATGACAGAATTTTAATTTTTTTGGGTGAATTAACCCTTTAAGGCTACACACAAGCTGTTAACTAACATGACTGACGTAACCACACAGGAATTATATAAAACTAAGATTTCCCGCTTAATCCAACCCACAGCTTAAATTCTTAATCATTATTATTAGCCTACCATTATGAGTCAGGGTAAGGCAAGGAGTTTTTACTTGCTCGTCTTTTTATCCCTAGTAGCTGTGAAAGAACATTTTTCAAACAGTGTTAACCTCAGCTTAAGGTTCCAAAAATCAGGTTAAATCACAGGGTACTATATTAGTAACCATAGCAACTGATCCAGTGAAACTAACCTGCTTCTGTATTCCAGAGTTACTTCAGGTAAATGACACATTTCCTGAGGATCAAGTGGGCGTACTAGATACAGATTCTATGCAAGATTAGAATTATTATATCACAGTATAATACCACATATTAGAAGTACACAGAATGCTCATTAAAATGGGTTGCTCTGTTTTTAATAAAAATCTCTGATAGTGCTTTAGATTACAAATTAATAATATATTTTTAGGATTTTAATGTTATTGAAAACACAAACATCTACAAATATTCATTGGAGGAGAGAATGTCTTTTAAATACCAGTTTAATTGTAGTAGATTAACTTTGAATTGAGCTGATATACAGAATTGCATAGTTGTAGAATTAAAATGAATTCAACAAAATGTATATAACTGCAATAAATGTTTGCTTTGCTTTTTTTTTTTTTTTTACTAAAAAGGAAAGACTTAATATTGGCTTGGCAATACCTTGTTTAAAAAGATTCAAAAAAGCATTTTAGGCTTTTATAGACCTCACAACAGACAGACAGATAGATGAGATTGTATTTAATTTATGTTTCATTATATTTAATAAATTAAGCTTCTTTTAGTGTGAACAGTTCATGTCCAAAAATGCTGTCACCAGTGTTGCATCTCTTTAAATTTACTATATAAAAAAATCTATTTCTTTTCTGATATATATAATAATATCTATTTCTTTCTGTCATTATAATTCAACCATGAGGCATTTCAATTCAAATTCTAGGCAATTCTATATTTTATTGTAAGAGCGCCATCTTGTGGTTCATATACTGAAGACAACTGCAAGTTCTATGCAAAGACATTTTTAAAAAAAGTAAATTAAAAATAGTAACTACCTACAGTGAATACAAACACATCTCCAAATCCTCAATAATGACTCTATTTAAATAACAGAGTAAAAGCTTTCTTTAAATTCAGTTTTATAATTGAAATGCCGTGCAAACAGCCAAAGAATATAAATTTATGGGTAAAATGATCCAGAACAGCAGCAGAAATAAAAAGCCAGAGGAATGTCCAGAGGGTTATTATGACATTACTGTATTCAAAGTCCAGTGTGAAATAACAGTCGTCAGATTAAGTACAAAATATGTCTATTGTGATAATTCTCCCAAAACCATCAATCATTATCAAATTTTGATTCTTGTGGTCTTTATATTTATTGTGATATTTTTGTTAGTTTTATTTATAATAGGTTTAGTTATAATTATATTTGGGTCATTAACGAATAAGGTTTTTAAAAGTGTAAAAAAAACATAATTGATTTTGAAGTTTTATTAAGTGTTAACAATGAGATTATGTGGTTTTTATAATCAATTAACACAGCTTTTGTCATTTTTTCCAAGTTGGACAAAATTTGTCACCAAAAAAGCCAGTTTAACCAAAATTTCGGTTTTTACCAAATTACACTTTTGATTATACCGAATGACCATATTTTCAAACAATGCCAACAGGCTGATATTTAGCTAGAAAGCTAGTTAGCTTGTCAAACATTTCATATTTAGTTTTTAAACATTTTTTCATTGCAGTTGTACCAAATGACCTGATGTTTCAGGACATATATAAGCAAGTGAAAACATGAATTTTTCATATAGTTAAGAGAGATTTAGTTACTTTGCTTCATGATCTTGTGGTCCTTTGCAGGTGTCTGATTGATGTCACATCCTGTCACATGATATCGACCACATGACTTGATCCAAAATGTTCCCTTTGGTTACTCCAAATGACATCAATGAAATTCATTTTTCCAGACATTCTTTCTCATAACAAAGCAATGGCTTCTACACATAATTTTAATACCATTTTGCACTATGTTGATATATGATGATATAAAAACATCAAAAACAGTTTGTTGCGTATGGAGCTGCATAGCTGCAGAACAGTCAGAGTGCCCATGCTGACCCCTGTCCACCGCCAAAAGAGCCAACAGTGGACACGTGAGCATCAGATCTGGACCACGGAGCAATGGAAGAAGGTGGACTGATCTGACGAATCACGTTTTCTTTCACATCACGTGAATGGACGGGTGCGTGTGCGTCTCTTACCTGGGGAACACATGGCACCAGGATGCACTATGGGAAGAAGGCAAGCCGGCGGAGGCAGTGTGATGCTTTGGGCAATGTTCTGCTGGGAAACCTTGGGTCCTGCCATCCATGTGGATGTTACTTTGACACGTTCCACCTACCTAAGCATTGTTGCAGACCATGTACAGCCTTTCATGGAAACGGTATTCCCTGGTGGCTGTGGCCTCTTTCAGCAGGATAATGCTCCTGACACAAAGCAAAAATGGTTCAGGAATGGTTTGAGGAGCACAACAACGAGTTTGAGGTGTTGACTTGGCCTCCAAATTCCCCAGATCTCAATTCAATCGAGCATCTGTGGGATGTGCTGAACAAACAAGTCCGATACATGGAGGCTCCACCTCACAACTTACAGGACTTAAAGGATCTGCCGCTAACATCTTGGTGCAGATACCACAGCACTTTCAGAACTTTTTTTTTCAGCTGTTGGATGATAAAAACACTGACAGCCAATCAGAATCTATTGTAATTTAAGGGCTCACGCATTTAAAATGGCAGACGACATTGCGGAGAAGTTACCCGCCGAGGTCCAGAAAAATCCACCATTGTTTGACAAGTCAAACCCCCTTTTCAAGGGTACTTTAAAGGGGTAATTTCATGAAAATCTGACTTTTCCCATGTTTAAGTGCTATAATTGGGTCTCTGGTGCATCTACCAGCACAGAAAATGTGAAAAAGGACAACCTATAGTAACTTTGTTTTGGTAAGCCTTTCTCTGCAAGCATGAGACAAATCGAGCTGTTCTGATTTCGCTCCCCTTGCGACGTAGGAAGGGGATCTTATTATAATATTACTGCCCCCTGAATCTGTATGTTTCCACCCACGGCACCACCATTGTTTTCACAAGTGACGATTAACACTAGAATGCTTCACACAATCATCAGTAAAACACAGGATTTGCACAGAAATTGATTCTCAAAGACGGATCTATAACAACTGATCCAATTTCATATATATTTATTTTGTGATGTTTGCAAATTGTCTTCCTGACTGTGTTTAGTTAGCACGTTGCTAAAGTACAGTTAAATGTGGCTAAAGTTATCATTCTTCCTTACTGTGCTCACAGAGACCAGAGCCATTTCGTTATTTTCATTTTTAACCCAAAAACGCGTGTACTCTGTATAATTCATAAACGCATCTTCATTCTTAGTCTCTCTCTGTGTGTAGCTTTAGCCACATTAGCTGTGCATCAAACTCCTTCAGAATTGAATTTTAGCAAACATCCACAAAATACTTGGCATACCTACATGATCTGATATGCTGCATCTAGAACAGTTTGTATTGATCCATTTTGCAAATTTTTTTGCTGTGTTAGCTTCTGTATTAGGTATGCCTCAGAGTACTGGAATAAAGAGCGAGATTGGGGGCGGGGAGCACGAGCTCATTTGCATTTATTACGTCAGAGAATTATATTACGTCTTGTCAAAAGGGGCGTAATAGGTCACCTTTAAAGAAAATGGATATATGGAAAACTATCGGTCATATCCTCGGAATAAGTGGTGAGAAGTATTAACGATGAGATGATTATGCAAGGCTAGTAAACAGTGTAACATAAAATTACCTCAGGTATCCAGCGCTAGTTTCGACAACATTGTCTTGCTTCCTTTGAAGTTGCAGTGAAAAAGACTAGCCATTGTATTGTTTTTTTATTCCACAATATTGACTTCATCAGCTAAATTGACTGTTAGATTAGATTGATTACACTAGCTATTCACTCGAATCATAGCATGCTGAGGACATCTGCTGGTTAAAATTGTGTAAATGCATCAAGAACAGTAAAAACATGTTGTACACACTTTGAAACCGCAGCGGAAAACTGGAGCACCAAAGTCACGTGATTTCAGTAAACGAGGCTTCGTTACGTCATAAGTGTTTCGAAATTTCAATAGTTCATGTAACTACTTCAGTTTGATACACGCTCTGAACCACTGATTCGAAACAAAAGATTCGTAAAGATTCGTAAAGATTCATGAAGCAGTGTTTTGAAATCGCCCATCACTAGATATTGTGGAATAAAGTCGTTATTTTGGGAGGGGGTTTTGGCGCACAAAACGTATTCTTGTCTCCTTATAATATTAAGGTTGAACCACTGTAGTCACATGAACTGTTTTAAATATGTCTTTAGTAGCTTTCTGGGCAATAAAAGTGTTAATTATCTTGCTGTCAATGCAGGCCTCACTGAGCCATCGGATTTCATCAAAAATATCTTCATTTGTGCTCTGATGATGAACGAAGGTCTTATGGGTGTGGAACGACATGAGGGTGAGTAATAAATGACAGAATTTTCATTTTTGAGTGTACTAACGCTTTAAATAACATTCTGTTCGCATTACACATTTCATGAGGACATGTACACATGTGTCAGGTTTTTGGCTAAATAACACCAAGTTAGAAAACATGGCCATATATTCTAGGAATCAGTGTAGGCTGTAGGGAAAATGCTTATGCAAGGCTGCACATTAGGGTGTATGTGTGAACTAGATGTATGTTAACAATTAACACCACATGTTAAACTTATAGGCTACATCACTGTTCAAGAGGTTTGAGGTCAGTAAGATGTTTAATGTTTTTAAACCAGTGAAAAACCATAATATTAAGAATAGGTCTCCACGGGTGCAGCAAATTATTGATTAGGATTGATTATTGTTTGGTGTGCACGTGCACAGTGGGAGCAGACGATCCTTTTCTCCTAGATGAGAGATTCAGTAGAGTTGGTGTGTGCTGCTTGACTTTGTAAGTTCATTCTTTTGAATTTTGTCTTTTGTATAGTGATGGGAAACCAAGGCTTTCATCAAATGGTGCTGAAAAACGGTTCATTACACAAAGCTTTTAAAACAATGCGCATTAGCGACATCTGGTGGTCAAACTTGTTTTCTAAACAATAATAAAGCCGTCCTAGGTGTATATGACTTTCTTCTTTCTGATGAGCACAATCAGAGTTATATTAATAAATATCCTGACGCATCCGAGCTTTATAATGGCAGTGAACGGGATCAATGAGTATGAGCTGAAGAAAGTGTCTCCATACATCATAAACGTACTCCACACGGCTCCGGAGGGTTAATAAAGGCCTTCTGAAGCGAAACAATGCATTTGTGTGAAAAAAAAAATATCCATATTTAACAAGTTATGAAGTAAAATATCTAGCTTCTGCCAGAATGCCTTCCATATTCAAGTGTATTCAATTGTGAACTGCTAGAGTTTTACACTTTCATCGTAAGATGAATACGGAAGGCGGTCTGGCGAAAGCTAGATATTTTATTTCATAACTTGTTAAATATGGATAATTTTTTACACAAATGCATTTCTTCGCTTCAGAAGGCCTTTATTAACCCCCTGGAGTCGTATGGATTACTTTTTTTTATGGATGGATGCATTATTTTTGTCTTCAAAACGTGGCCCCCTATTCACAACCATTATAAACCTTGGAGGACATTGGATATTTTTTAATATATCTCCGATTGTGTTTGTCTGAAAGAAGATAGTCATATACAACTAGGATGGCTTGAGGGTGAGTAAATCATGAGATCATTTTCATTTATGGGTGAACTATACCTTTAAAATATAGAATGGTGATTAAACTGGCTTGGAACTACCCGTGCATTAAACGGTTTTATTGCACATCTTCCAGCCAATCAGAATTGAGTATTCAGACAGACCATGGTATAATTTAAAATAACTGTTTTCTATGTGAATATATTTCAAAATGTAATTTATTCCTGTGATTAAAGCTTCAAAGCTTTATGAATCTTTGGTTTCGAATCAGTGGTTCAGATCGTGTATCAAACTGCCAAAGTCACGATCCCCAGTGGTGAGTCATTGAAATTTCAAAACACTTAAAGGATTAGTTCACTTTTAAATACACCTTTCCTGATAAATTTACTCACCCCCATGTCATCCAAGATGTTCATGTCTTTCTTTCTTCAGTCGAAAAGAAATGAAGGTTTTTGATGAAAAACATTCCAGGATTTTTCTCCTTATAGTGGACTTCAGTGGGCACCAAACAGTTGAAGGTCAAAATTAGTTTCACTGCAGCTTCAAAATGTTCTACACGATCCCAGATGAGAAATAAGGGTCTTATCTAGTGAAACGATCTGTCATTTTCGAAAAAAATACAACCGTTTATGTTTTATAAACAAAATATCGCCGTAAACGTACTTTCCGCTTCCGCATTCATCATAACACTTACGCTGAATGTCCTACGCCTTCCCTATTCTACTTACGTAACGAACGCGGCGCCAGTTTCGTTTTTTTCAACATTTATAAAGATACATTTGGTCATTAACACTCAAAACACGCAGACTTCAGATTTGGAATTTAATGTTACAGACACTAGTCCATATCGCAATTTTATTAGTGTACAACCCTTCTTTTGATTTATTCATCCAAAATTTCTTGAATTCATAGGACCCCAGATAGTGTTTCTATTACAAAACTTAAAGGGTTAGTTCACCCAAAAATGAAATTTCTGTCATTAATTACTCACCCTCATGTCGTTCGACACACTTAAGACATTCATTCATCTTAAGAACACAAATTAAGATATTTTTGATAAAATCAGACCAAAGTCACTCCCCCCAGTGGTGAACCATTGAAATTTCGAAACACTTACGATGTAACGAAGCCTCGTTTACTGAAATCACGTGACTTTGTCAGTTTGATACACGCTCCGAACCACTGATTCGCAACAAAAGATTCGTCAAGCTTCATGAAACAATGTTTTGAATTCGCCCATCACTAGATATTGTTGAATAAAGTCGTTATTTTGTAACACAAAACGTATTCTCGTCACTTTATAACATTAAGGTTGAACCACTGTAGTCACATGAACTGTTTTAAATATGTCTTTAGTAGCTTTCTGGGCATCTGAAAGTGTTAATTATCTTGCTGTCAATGCAGGCCTCACTGAGCCATCGGATTTCATCAAAAATATCTTCATTTGTGTTCTGAAGATGAACGAAGGTCTTACAGGTGTGGAACGACATGAGAGTGAGTAATAAATGACAGAACTTTCATTTTTGGGTGAACTAACCCTTTAAGTGTGAAACCATCAGGAACCCTTTAGTCTCCAGCGCCACCATTTTCCAGAACTTCAACCTACCTGGAGTCTCCAGAAGTGCAAGGTGTCAGGATCGACTGGTTAGTTAAAGAATCCAGAAATATGACCCCCACTTAATAGAGTTCATTTTCATTCCATATATGCAAAACGCACTTTTCAGGATAGCAAATGGACTAAAATTGAACACCCACCTAGATTCTTTGATGAATAGAAAGTTCAAAAGAACAGAATTTATTTCAAATAGACAATGAAATATGTCACATTATAAATGTACACTGTCACTTTTGATCAATTTAATACGTCATTGCTGAATAAAAAGTATTAATTTCTTTAAAAAAATCGTACCCTTCATTTATGACGTGTGACCTACATACAGGCACATTTCTCCAGAAATAGTGTTGCATAGACACATTTCTAAACATCACAGTTTAGTTAGAATTCTCCAAACATCAAACATTATTATCAAAATATGGGTGGCTAATTTAGGCACATGACCTACATCCAAACCAGTGTGATGCAGGCTAAAAACGTGAGACCCACATGATGCCTTTCCGAAGTGCGTACTTCAGGCTGTTTGATGCGGTGTTCAGTCGGGCAAGCCCTCGATGGCTCCAAGCCTATCAGTCGCGCGTGTGTCGAGAGGAGGAACTAGAGCAATATAAAGCTCTGGAGGGAAACAAACAGCAGTCACGGTGCGCTCCTCCTCCTCTCCATGTGCTTCCCCCGCGGCTCTACTCCCCCTCTCATCACATTTGCATAAAATGTGTGTCAGTAGGGCAGCGCTCACATGCCGCGCGCGCATGCAGCAGGCATTCCAATGTCAAACGAGTACACGCGCAGTCATCTGCCACTGTGAACAACAGAGAGGAGGAACAGCAGCTACTACAGCAGCGTGACTGGGAAGGGAAAAGGGCGTGTGAAACGGAGTCAGAGTCCTTGGCACACAATACCACAAACAATTTAAAGGGCATAGAAAGGAGGGGGGGAAACTAGTGGGGGAAAAGCTCAGTCACATTTCTAAGACACCTGAAAACGTGTTTGGTGTGTGTATGAGTGTGATGCCTGTGCACGTCTCAAACTAGTTGCACATCTCAGCCTTGATGCCAGGTCACTAGCTCTGATTGTTCGCTACTGTAATGTACACGATCCAGTCTTTAAGGACAGATCTCAGAGAGTGAGGACGCTTACCTGAAGGACATCTGACTTTTGAGAACCAACTTCTTTTCCCGAGACAGACTTCTTGAAGTTCTCACCTGTGTGGACGGAATTTGAAACACGCTCATTATTATTATAGAGCTGGCTCAGATATCTGCATATTCTCCACCAACACCAGGAACAGACACCATGGACGGCAGCCCAGGTGAGTTTTAAAAGCATTGTTTTGACTACAATTATTAATTAATGTAGATAAATGATTTGCTCGGATGAGAGACTGTTGGTAGACTAGTCATTTTGCATTCACCCTTTTATAAGTTATTTGCCTAGTTTGACATAATATCTTGTTTAACTTTGTAAAATAGTGACATACATATATTGGTATTTTAGTGCACTACAAGATAGGCTCACAAGGTTTGTTTTAGCCTATATCTTTTTCATTTTACAATACCATTA
>RJVU01049641.1:496534-508949 GCA_003731715.1 Anabarilius grahami
TGTTTTGTCAAATGTTTCCGGTCTCGCGTTGCGCGTAAACAAACTCACGTGCAGCTGCTCGCGCGCTCTTCCAATAGACTGTGCACATCATCATGATGCATCATCCTCATAAATGAATTGTGACCTCCTACCAACGACTTGTTGCTAAAACAAAGTTGCAATCGTAAAAATTAAAAGCTATATCTGGGCACTCGCCAAAGTGATTCGTTTGTATCTTGTGTACTCCATTAATAAAGGGTGGGTAAAATGCAAAACTCGTCTGCTGTCAAGGTGTTTCCCTTTCGACCCGGTAACGTGTTCATACTGTGATTCATTAACCCAGTCACGCTCGTGCGACGGTGACTGATGGTCATTATCTTTACGCGCTCCTCCTTTACAGTCACTCGAACACGTGCATGTCAATAACTGCTCATGAACATGTGAGAGGATAACCATCATTTATCCTGAAATGAAACCCAGTAATAACATTTATACAGCACATCATGATCAGGGAGTAAAGCACAGTTTTGTTTACTGGCATCACATGACCTTTGTAATGAGGCAGTGATGCTTTTAAATGGCTCATCTGTCATATAAAAATACATTTAGATATTTTTTAGCAAGTCATACTCAAAATGGAAAGTATCCAGCTTAGTGTGATTCTGAAATACTGATTAAAATGGCTACTAGTTTTTTGGCAGCAAGTAAAATAATGATACACACTCAACATGGGAACTTTAAAACAGTAGACTCTAAATTGCAAAACTGTCCATTTCTTGTATATTATTATTATCATCATGACAGACTACAATTATGCAGTCTAACAATTATCAGTGTGCTATTTTATGATGGGTTAGAAATAACATCTCTCGAAACACATAACCGTATTGTCAGTGTTAAGTGTGTTTTCGTGTGATTTCTTTGAAAGCGCTCCAGCTGCGTGTTTTGCATGTCATCCTAGCGCTGTTCAGTCAGACAGACTTTCACTTTCACTGTCACGAGGATCAACTCCGAACTCCACGTGCCACGCGTGATTTCCCAGGCACACACCCCCTCCTTGCTTGTGTTTTTGTTCCGGCAGCCCGTGTCTCATCCGGCCTCTGAAGGGAGGGAGGCTGGTCACTGGGTCAAAGTCAAACAGGCGCAGATCTGAGCTTCTCTCTTCTCTGCCTGCGTGATCTCTGTTAAACACATAACAGGCACACCCTTATGTGATAGAAGATGGTGCTTTTAAGGCCTATAAACAGACTAAAAGATTGAGTCGTCTCGTAAAAACAAAGCTCAAAGCTGTAACAAATATGTAACTCGCATGCACTTTGCTCCTGGTAGTGTTGCTTAATTCTGATGCTTATTCCTGATGACAAAAATGAATAAATTAGATTACAAAGCGAATGATAAGCTTGTAGCACATTGAGCGTTTATTCACATAGGTTGTGCTGCACACCTGCGTTTTCTTCAAGAAGATATAATATTGACCTAGTTTTCAGCAGCAGCACATGTCTGAGGGCATCAAACCTTCCAACTGAGAGTCTGAAAACTCACCTGCCAAATCAGTGAAAACGTAATTTACTTAATGTGGCTGGTTTGAAACGGTTCTAGCGTTTATCATTCTTCTGTAAATCATTCAACTGCTTTTAGAAAACATTAACATGAAGAATAAATAAATAACGCATTAATAAGAAAGGTTCAAATACACATTCAGATGCACCTATACATGAAATTCACAGCTGAGCTATAAATAAATGCATGAGAAAAACTGTTTGGAAGATGAGCGAGCACTTTAATTCGTATTGTATTTAATGCACATAATGGATGGACAAAGTGAGCTCTCGAATAATATGTAAAATGAATAATAACATTGAAGGGAAGCATACACTGAAAAATGCTGGGTTAAAAACAACCCAAGTTGGGTTGAAAATGGACAAACCCAGTGATTGTGTTGTTTTAACCCAGTGGTTGGGTTAAATGTTTGCCTGACCTGCTAGGTAGTTTTATTTAACTCAACTTTTGTTTAAAAATGACTATATGGCTGGCTTAAAATGAACCCAAAATAGGTTAGAAATTAAAAATCAGACTTACTAGAGGCAACAATAATAATCAAAAGGTGAACATTTATTAATAAGCAATTTAATGTTTATTGTTTAATTATTATTCATTAAACGTATTAATAAATGTTCATTTATTAAACATATTAATAAATATTCATTTCCAACATACTTTGGGTTCAATTTAAGCAAGCAATACAGTAATTTTTTTAAACAATTGTTGAGTTAAAGGTTGGGCAAACATTTAACCCAACCACTGGGTTTGTCCATTTTCAACCCAACTTGGGTTGTTTTTAACTCAGTGTAGGATTCGCTTTTATTAGGCAAGTATGTTAGTATCGCATTCAAGGTGAAACAAAATTATATACAGTCTCACATTGCCAGCAGTTACTATTATAGTACATTAAAACACAATATGCAATACAATACTACATAGTATAATATGAAATGTACATTTATAGCCTACTAATGTTATTAAAATCCATTAAAGTCACTTTACATAAAGTCTATCTTGCATATAGATCGAATGCAGCACTCCTGTCAGTGTTCAGAATAAGTCATGTATGTTGCTGTTGAGTGGGACTTTTGTTTTTCCTGAAGAGCAGGTTTCACAAATTCAGACCAGAACTGAAATTCAATAGCCCATTCAATTCTTCATTCTTTCTCTCACTCTCATTCACCCTTATGTGAGACAAATTACACTTGAGGAAAGACGTTTCATGCGGCACATTATGTCCCACAAAATGGTCGTGGAAATAGTTTAACTCGGATGAAATTGGGAAGGACAGTTAATGTAGTAGTCTATAATCTCTATACAGTTTGAAAGGCAGCACGTTATAAACAAGTGAGAAGAGGTGAAACGAGTTGCGTTTAAAAAACAACAAGGCGACAACAAAACAAGCTCGTATGTCGAGCAAACGTGACCGTTCACGTTCATGCATGCTCTCCAGTTTCCGGTGACTCAAGTATTACAAACACGGGCGCATAAATATGGCCTTGGTTACTGTTTTTAAGCCCTCTTCAAACGTGAGCAGCAGGCTGGCAGTTTGTGTGGCTTGCTTTTTTTTTTTCTCGTACTGCGGCTGTTTTAGACACGGGACTGCGGAAAGAGGCTTGTATTTTCGGGGCGTTCACTGTGTCAGGAGTGCATGTGAGTCGGCGGTCAGGTGGCTGGCAGCTCTGGTGCGCGTTCCCGGGCGCGCCGCCAGAGGAGCGCGCAGCGCGTGAGGTGGGGGTGTGAGAGATCTTGGGTTCCGTGTTTCTGATTCGCAAACAAATTGTTCTTTTGAGTCGGTTCTTTTTGATGATTCGGTTTAACAGACTCGGAAGGTTAGCAGGAGTAGTAGTTAGTAAGAGAGAACTTTAACAAGATGGAGACAGCGCGACTTTTGACGCAAGAAAAACACGCGTAAGGAAAACACTTTTTTTTTTAAAGGTGGCATAATTAAACTGGAAGATGCATATTGCGTTTAAAACAATAAAATATAAAACGCAATCATGTAAACAAACAAGTGTATCTCACTAACACTGAACTTGGGAAAACCAGCATGCAATTCTTGGAACACTGTGGAGAGAGACGAAAGGATTGAATCGCTGAGGTGAACCGACTCGCTGAAATAAATCCGATTCCCCTACACGTGAGTCAGTCTGGCTCATCCTGGCACATTTCTCACATGTTTGAGCCTTCTCCTGGCGCGGTTTGAAACATGTGATTCATGATGAAGGATGAGCTAGCCAGACTGAAAGTAGTGGAGGGTTCAAACATGTGAGACATTTCCAAGTTTACATAGAAATCAGTGGCCTGGCAGCTTTTTGAAAATTCTACTGTTCTGGACAAAAAAATAAACACATTTCTGAATAGACCACATCCACACCCTCTCTGAAACAATCCCATTCAGTTAATAACAGACATTTAACTGATTCAAAGGGTAACAGTGTGGCTGGTAACTAAAATGTTGCACATTCAAATCCCACATTTGCTTAAGATACTAAACGTCAGGTTAACATGAAAAAAAAGCTGGCTATTAGGCACTTTGCATAAAAGCCTCAGCTAAATGACATTTGCTGAATTCTGCAGAATGGATTTAAACTGAGATGTGAAGATACATTCTTATTGGTAGATGAAATCAGCAACAATTTTTAATAAACAACTGTGTAGAGTGTAGGGAATATGTAGAAAGCTAAAAATGAAAGCCTTCCCAGTCTGATGATTTTGTGATGGCCTACAAGTTAGTAAACACAGATATTTATATCATGAAAACTCTAGGGATAGTTTGGTTTGGTGCGCAAATACCACACATGAAATTACTCATAGCAGATCTAGGCAGGTGGAGCTGGGGAGGGTGGAGGGCTTGCAGGACCAGTTTACAGCAAACACTAAACCAGACTATTTAAATGTTTAGCATGCAAGCTTGTTGGCTGCTGATGTACCAGAGACAAATCGGCTTGTAGAGCCATGTGCCATCTAGAGTTACATGACTGAACTAGATATAAATAATAACAAGACCAACTTATCCTCATGAAATGTTCTTTTCCCTCTCTTTCTCTCTTCTCCTTCACACACACAGGTGAAGGAGTGATCCACTATGCAGGCTCAACAGGAAGTGCCAGCCCCAGTCCAGGAAGCCCATCCAGTGGGTACCAGACCCAGTCTCCATCCTCTCAACCCTCATCCCCTGAGGAGGTCTCCTTCACTGAGCTTGGTCCCCTTAAAAAATATTCAGCTGGAAGCAATGGCAGTTCTGCAGGGGGCAACAAACTGGTTTTCCAATTTCCAGAAGTAAGCAGTGCTACCTCTGTCAACACCGTTACCCCGACCGTAACATCATCAGGGCAAAACTCCTACTCTCACCCGATGGTTGGCAGGCGACCCATTGGGTTCACGGGTACCTTTACAAGTGAGTATTATTGGAGTCATTTTTGAGATATTTGATATCTTTTACCATTGACCACTGCTAACCTGTTTCAAATGTATGTTACTAGAAACGGGAGGTATGGTGTTGCTTTGCAAAGTATGTGGGGATATTGCATCAGGATTTCACTATGGTGTCCATGCATGTGAGGGATGCAAGGTAAGGACACTCACAAATGCACTCTGCTCACTTATAAAATACTCTCAAAATGCATGTTTATATTGGCTTCTATACTGAGGCTGAAGTCACCATTCAATCTGATCTTGTGTTATCCTCAGGGTTTCTTCCGCCGCAGTATCCAGCAGAACATCAATTATAAGATGTGTGTGAAGAATGAAAACTGTCTGATCATGAGGATGAACCGCAATCGCTGTCAGCACTGTCGCTTTAAGAAGTGTCTCTCTGTCGGCATGTCTAGAGATGGTAAGAGCTTTAAACATACAGTTATTAATAATAAACATTATTATTCTTGGTATGACCATATATTATTTGCAGTGTTTGCTGAGGGGAAACATCAGTATTACCACACATACTTAGTGTTAGGAATGTTGTTAGTTTAGTAAACAACCACCTTGCAACCCCCAGTTACACCCTAGTAATTGCACTTTTCTAGGCAATTATATGTTTGCCACTGATCTGGAGACCTGGTGGGTCTTAGTCCAATATTAACCCACATAACAACCACACACAACACCATAGCAACTGCTCAGCAACATGATAACAATGCTTAGAGTCCATTGGTAACTCACACTTAGACAGGTTTAAGGTTAGCGAAGCACGTTTTAACCTTTCAAAGACCATTTCCAAGGTTTTAATATGGTCTTCTCATGACTCAGTATAGACTACAATATCGTCGAGGTATGCGTCACAATTAGGTACATCACCCAACACAATCAGCCTTTGAAAAGTGGCTGGTGCATTTTTCATCCCGGACGAGCCCCCAATTGTTAATTGTTTTGCTTAACAAAAATAAGGGAATAAATCTTCAGGAGAGAGAATGGCCTAAAGTGAGTTCAATCCAGTGAGTTCAATTAGAATCTGCGTGATTGGAGTTTTGAGTGAAGGCAAAAAATGTCCCCATGTAGATTCCGCACCGGGTTCAAGTTTGTTACGCAAATGTGGTGCGTTTACTAACAGAAAGCTGCTTGGTTTGAAAGTGACCTCTGTGTGAGTGGTGATTCATGCAACGCTACACTATTGACAATGGACAACTGACCTTTTTTGCTGCAAAATTTCGCAAATGTGACCGCATCTTTACAGCACATTTAAAACGTGCTTTCAATTCTGCTTTATATTTCCTCAACCCAGCATCCACCATCTGTTCTGTAATGCTTGCACCTATGGCTTACGCCCTGTTCTGACAGTTTCCTTTCACCGCTGATTTATTAGTGCGGGCACGCCGAAATCCCACAAGTCATCACTCACTGTAAAAACTGCAGCAAATCAGGTTAATTTGGGGAATTGGGGACACAAATGGCCCGAGCTCCTCATACACTGCAGTTTAATGTGTTTCCAGGTCTTCGTTTGCTGTATTGCAGGATTAATTAAGATGCAAACGCTAGCTGGGATTTAATAAAGTGCTTTGTCGATGTAACCCAGAAGAAGAATTTCAGTTGAATGCAGTGCATAAATGTACTAAAATATATTTTCGGTTTGTCCTCTAGCACACTTTGCCCATACAGGACAGTGTTGTCTCTGGGGAGCTTTGTAAACTGGGCTGATAATAAATCATATTTTCTGGGGCTAGTGTACATATTTAGGTGACCTAAAAAGCAGAAAAGTAAAGTGATACAGTATGCACCATCATATTTCAACGTCACATGATGTACTTGACCTTGTTTTCCTCCCTTGTAGCCACACTGTAATTAAACTAGATTTCCAATTCATTTGAAAGTTTATGAATATATAAAGAATCTTTATGGATTTAACTTTTCAGGGTATTGTAATGCTATGATGCCCTTAAATGCAAAAGGCGTTGTGCATGTCACTTGCTACACAGTAGATGGTATATTCTCCCTCCATTATATTATGTCATTGCACTTATCACTTGAAACCTTGACATCTCCCTTTACATTGGCTAACGCCTTCACGTGAGGCTGCTATATGACACCTCTAGACACAAAAAAACCTTGTTATATTACATACCTAAAGATCTGGTTTTGCATTAGTGCTTGTATTAGCAGTTTTAACCTATCCTTGCTTGCTGAAGTCACCTTACATTGCTTAAGACTCCTTATCAGTCCAGTTTATCATCATCATCTCATGTTCCTCTGCCCTACAACATTGCACCACTTAACTATTATAACGCCTTCTCCTCTCTGCCCTTTTCACCCATAACCTGCTAACCCTTTAACTCATGACTGTATCTATTTCACCTGCTGTCATTTACTCCATCACTCATTCCCTCAGTGACATCACCTCTGCTTCGGGTGACTCACTGACCCACTTCCCAATGGGATAGAGAGACACAGAGAGAGAGAGAGAAACAGAAGGATGGGGGAGGTGTATTATACAGTTGTAGGATCTATGAATAGCTGCGAGGTGGAGTAGGGAGAGATTGGATGAGAAAGAGGTGGGGGAAGTAGAACAGAAAGAAGCTTTGCAGACCAGTCATAATCTGATATGAAAGATTGGTGGTCACTGTGATGTCTATTACAAAACGGATAGTTTCGGTCCTGAATGTAGTATTCTACATCATACAATAAAACCGTCTGCCATATGCATAAATGTAATCTAGTAAACTGAAACAGGAACCTTAAAGGATTAGTTCACTTCATACTAAGTAATAATTTTTCCCCCGTTTCTCCTAGCTGTGCGATTTGGACGCATTCCGAAGCGTGAGAAACAACGCCTACTGGACGAAATGCAGAGTTACATGAACAGCCTTAATGAATCGACGTCCATGGACATCAACTGTACTACACCCACCGAGAACCCTGCCAGCCCTGAAGATGGCCAATCAGAAGAGGCCATTGGTGCTATCTCGCAAGCTTATCGTAACATCTTCGTGAATGGGGAGAAGTTGTTAGTGAAGATTGACGATGACAACAACAACAATCCTTCTTCCTTCCGTCATAATCAAATACAAGAGTCTGGCTACACCCAGTCTCACCCTCAGCCAAGCATCTCACCGCAAGAACATGCTGTCCATTCCACAACAAGCTGCCTCACCCAATCCAGATGTCCGTTCGCTAACCAGGAAAACAAACCAACAATCCAGGTTATGGACAACAACCACTATAACTTCCCACAATCCTCAAGTCCCAACCAGGGAACTACACCTTCTCAAAGCTATCCATCGAAGCACAACAGTTATTCCACTCAGACATCTTGTCCTTGGAGACTGAGTCCTGGTGCTAAAGTTCTGGTAGGTTTTATGAGGGCATATGATTTGTTGCACAATGCTAAACAATGTCTAAGTTTACTATTTGTTTATATATATAATTCATGAGACTCTTTCTCTTTCTGTATTTCCCTAGGCATGTCCTCTCAATGCATGTCCCATCTCTCCAGCCAGTCACTCCAGTCAACAGGTCTGGGAGAGTTTCTCCCAGTGCTTCACTCCAGCTGTTAAAGAAGTGGTTGAATTTGCCAAAAGCATTCCAGGGTTTCAGGCACTGAGTCAACATGATCAGGTCATGCTGCTGAAGGCGGGAACCTTTCAGGTGAGAAACGCCAAAGTCTGTCCCCAGATCATTTCCAATCAGATTGTCTTAGCCTGGATGTATCTGCTTTCCTTCATGAGCCTATATGAGATCTCAATCACAGAAGGCAGTTTCTAGTGGTGGGAAATCCAACTCCCCTGCTGAAAAATCCAGCATAAACCAGCATGAATCCAATGTTGGTCCAGGTTGGTTTAGTTCTGGTCTACCAGAACTCCTGCTTCCCATGTTGGGGGTCAGCAAACCAGCATCCCATGTTGGTCCCAGCATGCAAAATATGAGGTATATTTTGCATGCTGGGACCAACATGGGATGCTGGACCAGCAATGCTGGATTTTTCAGCAGGGTCATTTCCGCAAATCTTTCAAACCAATTTTTTTTTAAAGAATCCGCTATTTAGAGCCAAAATATTGTTGACTCAAGCTCACGACCCAAGGATTGATTCGGTTCAGATTGGTTTTGTGAATTGGTTCAATTGATTCATTGAAAAGATTTGACTCAACTGAACAATTCGATCATGAATCCGACATCCCTAGCAGTTTTGTTGGTTAAAAGTTTCAAACGCATGGTGTTACGGACAACTATTTACAGACTGCGCAAGGCTCTAGACTTATATCTTTACAGATTTGTTTTCAACACTCAGCTACTATGGTCTGAAGTTGAAATGCTTGCAGTACTTAAATTACAATGATTAAAGCCTCTGAGAGTTGTTTGATGCACTTTACACAGCCAAATCTTGAACAGTTTATTTAACATAATTTATCTTCATTGCAGGTTCTAATGGTGAGGTTCTGCTCACTTTTTGATGCCAAGGAACGGACTGTAACATTCCTAAATGGTCAGACCTACCCGTTGGCATCCCTACGAGTGCTTGGCATGGGCAGCCTTCTGGACGCCATGTTTGAGTTCAGTGAGAAGCTGGGGAACATGGGGCTGGAGGCCGATGAGATGGGCCTCTTCATGGCTGTGGTGCTGGTTTCTGCAGGTACATTGGATTCCCAGTAATTGAGAGAATTATCACTCACAAGCAATGTTTGAAGTGTGTCAGTACTAGTGAGATGTCCAACTACGAAACATTTTTAGGCATCACAGCTTTGCTTTTCACATGGCTGTTTCAAATTCCAAATCAGCATCACCTGTGTTATTTGTGGATAACGTGAAACTAAAATGCATTGACTACAGCCACCATTTTGGATGGAAATTTTTGCAAAGAAAATGTTGATTGCAAAAACATTCCATTTTGATAAGCTGCTATATTTTGCTTCACAATATGTGGAATAAAAAATACAATTAATTGCAACATTTTTGAGGAGAAAAAGTAAGAAATGTGAGTTATAAACTTGTAATTGTGAGACAAAGTCAGAACTCTGTTATAAACTCAAAATTTCAAGAAAAAAGTCGTATTTGTGGGATACAAACTGGCAATTGTGAGAGAACAAGTCAGAACTGTGAGATGAGATGCAATTAAGTTTTTTTTTTTAATTATTATTCTGTGGCGGAAACAAGCTTCCATATAAAATAGTTTTATTAGAACTAATTATTTCACCATTAAAAAAAAAAAATTTGCACCATGTATTTTTTTTTAAACTTCAGTTTTGAGGAGCGCTATTTGTGTAGTGAAGCTGCTACCCATCAAGACTGTCTTAAATCAGTCAACTATCATGTTTTTCCTTTCCACTGCACTACTTTTGCATTGTTTTTCAATGTAAACATGCTAGACATACATCTTTTGCAGCGTCTCGCGCATGACAAGGCATTCTAAAAACATGCTAAAAGAAGTTCAACTTCAAAAACGCGTCTCTAGACCTTGCGCTTTTTCTCATTCCATTGACCTGCATCTCACATTTTAAACGCGTTCTGTGTGAACCGGCCCATAGAAGGTAGTTGCTTCTGTTGCTTATGCAGTGAGTTTGGAGTAGAGTTGTCTACATCTATGTTTATACACCGAGACAATATTCCGGTTACTCATGATTATTTTTCTCTGTATCAGATCGCTCAGGTATATCAGACATGGGTGCCGTAGAGCAGCTCCAGGAGGATTTGATCGGCGCTCTTCGCGCTCTCATCACGCGCCGGAGGCCGGAGGACAGCTCGCTCTTCCCCAAACTCCTGCTGCGTCTGCCTGACCTCCGCACCCTCAACAACCAGCACTCCGACAAACTCCTCGCCTTCCACATTGACCCCTGAGGACAGAAAGAGACAATCGCCAGACCTACCTAAGATCATCTACACGGGGTCAAAGCAGAGATTCAGGGTGCTCTTCTTGTACAAATAAGCCATGCATAATTCAGGATGAACTTCGCACTTACACAGACACCTCAGACTTACTTCACCACGCCAGTGTAACATAAGAACTCTATAAAGAATGGAGCAGATGCTGGACATTTGGACTTTTCAGGAGAGTTTCCAAGAAATTCAAGAACCGAAGAAGAGGGAATAGATTTTTCTTTCTACAATGGACATTTGATGAGATTATGAGGTGATTTTATAACCAGAATGAATCTGGACTCACAAATCAGTGTCAGTATGCAGTTTTGGGACATTATAAATATTTTTCTCACTCCAGATGCCATGCATTCATTATCATATTGTTCAACACATTGTACAACCTTAACTACTTCTCATATTCTAACTCATAATTCAATAATTTCATTTAACACATTCTTATATCACCTTGTGGGCCGTTATAAATATTGTTTATTGCTCATGTCAGGCACTGGCAGTCTCAACCTTGAGTGTAAAAACATGTATTATAATTGAAATATATGATAGTTTCTCATAACTGTATAAGACTGTAATATGTATTCTCGTGTGGAAATATCACAATAGCAGGGACAGTGGGTTGTTCGATGAAGAAAGGACTGCTCATCTTGTATTTAAACAACAGCTCTGCATGGATATAGATTATTCTGCTCTTTGCAGCTCAGAATTTTCTTTTGTATTGGAGAGGATGGGTTAGCTGCAAAGTGGACATTGACATTTCTACACAAATTCAATTCATTTGTTTCACGTGCATCTAAATGTATATTTGATATATGTATTATGTTTATCTTTTACCATAGAGATGGCAAGATTATGTGATATTAAAAGATTACCTTTGAATTTTTGAAAAGCTGAGTTTTTTTGTATACATACATGTGTATGTATAGTATCCCGAGCACTGCATGTTCCTTTGCACACGGAATGCTGATGGAGCACAATGGTATCCTAGCAACAGGAAATGGAACCAGCATGAGCTGATGTATGTGATCTATGATTTTCACCTTCATTTAAATAATGGCTGCAGGGGTCCAAATGGAATCTTTGTTTCATTTCATATATTACATACACTGCCTTCTTACTATTAAAGATATAGTACTGTAGCACAGAATAATCAGTCTAGAGTGCAGTGTAGAATATTTAATGTTGGCCATAGCAAATGTATCATACCTGTGAATAACTGCCTCTTCAAATGAAATGTTAGACAAATGTGATGCCGTTGGTAGAATGAGGTTGAGGCAACAGAAAGGAAACAAACATGCTATGGAGCCACTGACAGCTGTGGAATGGGACAAAGGAACAGGGAGAATATGAATTTACATTGTGCCCCTTCTCTTTACTGTGTTTTAAAAGAAAATTACTATTTCCACATGAGAATCCTTAAGAAATATATATATATACACTACCGTTCAAAAGTTTGGGATCGGTACGATTTTTTATGTTTTTAAAAGAAGTTTCGTCTGCTAACCAAGACTGCATTTGTTTAATTAAAAATACAGTAAAAACAGGAATATTGTGAAATATTATTACAATTTAAAATAACTTTTCTTTTTTAAAA
>RJVU01049641.1:509941-522231 GCA_003731715.1 Anabarilius grahami
GGGGAATTTGGAGGCCAAGTCAACACCTCAAACTCGTTGTTGTGCTCCTCAAACCATTCCTGAACCATTTTTGCTTTGTGTCAGGAGCATTATCCTGCTGAAAGAGGCCACAGCCACCAGGGAATACCGTTTCCATGAAAGGGTGAACAGTGCCTTGCAAAAGTATTCATACGCACTGAACTTTTCCACATTTTAACATGTTACAACCACAAACAAAAATGTATTTTATTGGGATTTTATGTGATAGACCAACACAAAGTGGCACATAATTGTGAAGTGGAAGGAAAATGATAGTGTCCAAATTCTTTTACAAATAAATATCTGAAAAGTGTGGCGTGCATTTGTATTCATCCCCCTTTACTCTGATACCTCTAACTAACATCCAGACGAACCAATTGCCTTGAAAAGTCACCTAATTAGTAAATAGAGTCCACCTGTGTGTAATTTAATCTAAGTATAAATACAGCTGTTCTGTGAAGCTCTCAGAGGTTTGTTAGAGAACATTAGTGAACAAACAGCATAATGAAAACCAAAGAACACACCAGACAGGTCAGGGATAAAGTTGTGAAGTTTAAAGCAGGGTTAGGTTATAAATCAATATCCCAAGCCTTGAAGATCTCACAGATGAGACCAAAATTGAACATTTTGGCCTAAATGTAAAACGCTATGTGTGGTGGACCCTAACACTGCACATCACCCTGAACACACCATCATGTTGTGGGGATGCTTTTCTTCAGCAGGGACAGGGAAGCTTATCAGAGTTGATGGGAAGATGGATGGAGTCAAATACAGGGAAATCTTAGATGAAAGCCTGTTAGAGTCTGCAAAAGACTTGAGACTGGGGCAGACGTTCACCTTCCAGCAGGACAACGACCCTAAACATATAGCCAGAGCTACAATGGAATTGCCCAGTCAAAGCCCAGACCTAAATTCAATTAAGATTCTGTGGTGAGACTTGAAAATTGCTCTTCACAGACGCTCTCCATCCAATCTGACTGAGCTTGAGGTATTTTGCAGAGAAGAACGGGCAAAAATGTCACTCTCTACACTGCAAAAAATAACCGTCTAAATATAAGAAACAAGTGCATGATTTAAGAAGTTAAAGACTAGAAACAAGTCAAATTATCTGCCAGTGCAGTAAGATAATTACACTTGGTAAGATTTCTTAAAATAAGAAAAAGTATCTAGGCTTCAGAAAATAACAAAATGTCTTAAAATAAACATTAAATCACTTATTCCAAGCTGTGTATTTAGTCTATTTAACTTAAAACTAGCTTTTTAGTCATTTTTTTTATTTCAAGTCTGCTTATCTTAACTTGTGTGAAAAATATCTTAAAACCAGAGTTACTAAAGATAATTCTTCTGAATTTAAGAATTATCGTAATATATTCGGACTTAAAATGAGACAAAGCATTTAAACTTAAAACAAGATTTAAAATAAATCAAGATCACACATACATGTGCAAAGCTGGTAGAGACATACCCCAAACGACTTGCAGCAAAAGTTGGTTCTACAAAGTATTGACACACAGGGACTGAATACAAATGCACGCCACACTTTTCAGATATTTATTTGTAAAAAATGTTAGACACCATTTATCGTATTTCTTCTGCTTCACAATTATGTGCCACTTTGTGTTGGTCTATCACATAAAATCCCCCAAAAATAAATTTTTGTTTGTGGTTGTAACGTGTCAAAATGTGGAAAAGTTCAGTGTATGAATACTTTTGCAAGGCACTGTACATGGTCTGCAACAATGCTTAGGTAGGGTATACGTGTGTCGCATAACCTGATATTGCTGAGTTCAACATGTTCCAGGGTCAACATTTTTATTGATCCTGGAACAACATTCAAATCAACCAATCAGATTTGAGGGACAAGTTTACAGATTGTCAAGTTTAGGCTTAAAATCATGAATTGGTGCTTCTACATCAGTGTTATTCATCTATCATTTCCCTCTGATTTTTTGGATAACTTATGGGTAGGGTTAGGTTTAGGGGTAGGAATAGGGTTAAGACTAAATTTTCAGACTAGGATGTTGTTCCAGGATCAACAAAATATGTTGACATAGGAACACATCTAATTCAGCAATATCAGGACATGCGTACGTGTCAAAGTAACATCCACATGGACGGCAAGACCCAAAGTTTCCCAGCAGAACATTGCCAAAAGCATCACACTGGCTTCTTCCCATAGTGCATCCTGGTGCCATGTGTTCCCCAGGTAAGCGACGCACACGCACCCGGCCATCCACGTGATGTAAAAGAAAACGTGATTCATCAGACCAGGCCACCTTCTTCCATTGCTCCGTGGTCCAGTTCTGATGCTCACGTGTCCACTGTTGGCTCTTTCGGGGGTGGACAGGGGTCAGCATGGGCACCCTGACTGGTCTGCAGCTATGCAGCTCCATACGCAACAAACTGAGATGCTCTGTGTATTCTGACACCTTTCTATCAGAACCAGCATTAACTTCTTGAGCAAATTGAGCTACAGTAGCTCGTCTGTTGGATCGGACCACACGGACCAGCCTTCGCTCCCCACGTGCATCAAGGAGCCTCGGCCGCCCATGACCCGTCGCCGGTTCACCACTGTTCCTTCCTTGGAGCACTTTTGATACATACTGACCACTGCAGACCGGGAACACCCCACAACAGCTGCAGTTTTGGAGATGCTCTGACCCAGTCGACTAGCATCACAATTTGGCCCTTGTCAAACTCACTCAAATCCTTACGCTTGCCCATTTTTCCTGCTTCTAACACACTAACAAAATGTTGACTTGCTGCCTAATATATAAAATATGTCAATTATATATGCTATCAAATATAGCCTATATCAAACATATATGAATAAATGAGTCCAGATTCGTATTGTACATCAAACCAGTAATGCTTGATATGGCATTATATTCTTATATACAGTGAGTGCGCCCTCTTTAGGTTACTGTGCCATATTACATTTAAGTGAACAGTAAAAAGACATTAGTTTTAATGAAGTCTTGAAATTAATGATTTCCTTAAATGATTTCTAAAACAGTTTCTTGTCCAGCCAAGCTAAGCAAGCAATGAAACAAAATGTTGTAGCTCTGAAACATAATTCAACAATTGTATCTGGAATTATTTATATTTGTCTAAAACTGAAAATGTGAATAAAGTTGATGCAGTGAGAGCCAGTCAGACGAAGAAGCGATGGATACAAATTATTGTATTTATAAGTAAAGAATAAAATGAAGAATAAACAATGAATGTTTAAATAAATAATAATCAGCTTTTAATAGTAAGTAACAAAATAATTAAAAACCAGTCTGTATCACATCATCTGAGTAAAATAATATTGTCACAGGAGTAAAAGAGCAAAAGAAGGGCCCTTCTTGCTATGAGAGAGACACAAGAGCAAGAGAGAGTAGCACTTTGCATAAGCTTTTCCATCATTTTCAAACCTTATAATAATACTTAATAAGTGAGACAACGAGCTCATGCAACGTTTGAAATGAGACAGGATACCAGACTTCGTAGACGAAAATAATAAAGATCAATTTAGTATATAAAATAGCTTGTCTCAACTTGACATTTTCAGAGGCAGAGCTGAATTAAATATCTGAATAGAATAGATTAATATGAGTATATGATATCAAAAGATATAATGGATAAAAAGAACATTCATAAATGGACTGATACAAGAATAATATGTTTGAAAGGATAAATCATAGAAATAACCACAGAAGCATACATTTTTATATACACTTTTTTATACACCATAGAAATAAAGTGAATAAAACAGAAAGATGTGTTTTAAAGAAATTAAAATCTTAAAGGGAGGGTGACTGTGAAATTAAGCTGTTATTTTTTGAGTTATCAACAAGTTATTGCTATTGTTGCAAACTATATATGTGGACTTAATACAAGAAAAGTTATTACTGTTGGACAGAAACCAGGCCATAACAGAGGGAAGAGCGCCCTCTACTGACAAAACTATGTTAGCTTAAATGACATAACTTTCAAAAATATTTCTGACATGTCTTTGAAAAATACATTTCTGCAGCTCATACAATGCCAAGGTCATGTTGTTGAATCCCAGGAAATGTATGAACTGATAAAATGTATACCTTGAATGAAATGTAAGTCACTGTGGATAAAAGCATTTGCCAAATACATAAATGTAAATAAAATAAAGAAAAATATTTAAACTCTGCAAAACGGAGATCTTTCTTTCCCTTTAGCACATATAAATAAACACCCATCGTACTATTGTTTGTCCCACTGACATGCAGTCTTCCAGAAATAAACCCTTAAACCTTTAACACACTTAACATACTGTCAGTCATGACAAAAGCAGCTTACAAAAGCCATGAAGTCACTGTTTCAAAAGCTGACAGTCACATGACCCACAATCTGAGACAGGCAAAACATTCTTTACTAATAAATACTATTATAAAATTGTTAATACATAACATTGTAGATGTGCTTAGATTGTTCACACATGGCAGGGGTCTCCAAACTCGGTCCTGGAGAGTTTAGCTCCAACTAGCCTCAAAACACCTGCCTGGAAGTTTCTAGTATGCCTAGTAAGACCTTGATTAGTTGGTTCAGGTGTGTTTAATTGGGGTTGGAGCTATATGGCCACATTGATATATTGCCTATGTAATTAGATCAACATGTGATGAAACAGGTAAATCGAATTATTGATTACAACAGAAATTGTAATTAATGACTTTATAAACGTAGATTAGGTGTCACAATTTGCCACATATATTTCATATCCCTCATGACAACCTGTCCGGCCTCTTCTATCCTTTAACAAGATGTAATATAAGTCTCTGGTGTCTCCAGAGTGTCTCTGTGAAGTTTCAGCTCAAAGTACCCCACAGATCATTTATTATAGCTTGTCAAATTTGACCCTATTTGGGTGTGAGCAAAAACACGCCATTTTTGTGTGTGTCCCTTTAAAGGACTAGTTCACTTTCAAATGAAAATTTCCTGATAATTTACTCAACTCCATGTCATCCAAGATGTCCATGTCCTTCTCTCTTCAGTCGGAAAGAAATTAAGGTTTTTGATGAAAACATTCCAGGATTTTTCTCCATATAAAAACTTGGTATTTATTGTATTTTTCTTCTATTTATATTTTCTGCTATTTAATATTGTTAAGGTATTTTATTAAAAATACTTCAAGTGTCTCCCCAAGTTGTGTCAATCCTATTACAATCATAACTCTTTTTTATGAAAATATGTGTTAAATACATATTAAATACATTTCTTTTTGTTTTAACAAATAGAAAACATATATGGAATAACCCATATAACACACTTATTATAATGCTAGAGCTCTGTCAGTGTGTACACTGAAAAAAAAATGTTCTTCCTCTGAGTTTTTGTCTTGTTTTCCAGTAAAAATATCTCATCGTTCTGAAAATCAAGATACATTTACTGGAGAAGCAAAATGGCTTAAGATATTAATTCTTGTTTTCTGAAAAATTGATCAAAATGAAGTGAGTTTATGTAATATCTGCCAGTGGGGTCAGAAAAACAAGACTTTTTTCCTTTTTTTTGCAGTGTATTTGTGCGGTTATTGTTACAGTTATTTTTATGTTATTGTACATTATATGAAACTCTAGCAGGACTTACTTTACTTTTATGCATTTGTTCACTACAAACCCCACGCATTTCCTACATTTTAAAATGTCATATTCATATGTTCATATGTAGGATCGTCTTTCCCCTTTCGGGTTTATCCTCCATACATAATAAGCTACATAACTCTAAATATAGTACAGCTGTTCTCTGAGAAAGAGGTTGGATCACAGATCAAGGAAAAGCCCAAGATCAGTGTTATGAAGGTGGTAATTTCCCGCTCGCTCCCATCAATACATCCAGTACTGAGACGTTGCTAGAATGAAGGGAGGGACTGACAGGAGTGTAAGAGGGATTAGCCTGAATAGACAATATAAATCTCCAGTGCAGAGACACACATGAACCACAGACAGCTGACCGACAGAAACCTGCTCCGCTCTCTGACTGAGAGAACACACATCACAACACTGATTGACAACTCATCACAGAAAATGACACAGAAAAAGGTAAGGTATCGTTTGATCAATTTCTACAGAATAGAATAGAATAGAATAGAACACTCTAAAAAATGCTGGGTTGTTTCAACCCATGTTTGGGTCAAATATGGACAACCCAACCATTGTCCAATTTAAAAATTGAATTTAAAAATTTAAACCAGCAGTTGGGTTTGTCCATATTTGACCAAAATATGGGTTGAAACAACCCAGCAATTATTTATTTTCTATTTTTTTTTACAGTGAATAGAATAGAACAGAACAGAATAAAACAGAAGAATAGAATAGAGTAAAATAGATCGAAACAATGGAATAGTATAAAATAGAACAGAACAACAGAATAGAATAGAATAGAGTAAAATAGATCGAAACAATGGAATAGTATAAAATAGAACAGAACAGAATAAAACAGAAGAATAGAATAGAATAGAGTAAAATAGATCGAAACAATGGAATAGTATAGAATAGAACAGAACAACAGAATAGAATAGAATAGAATAGAATAGAATAGAATAGGGCCGAAACAATGGAATAGTATAGAACAGAACAGAACAGAACAGAACAGAACAGAACAGAACAGAATAGAATAGAATAGAATAGAATAGAATAGAATAGAATAGAATATGGACAACCCAACCATTGGATTAAAAAATTTTATTAAAAAATTTATACCAACAGTTGAGCCTGTCCATATTTGACCAAAACATGGGTTGAAACAACCTAGCATTTTTAGATCAATGGAATAGAATAGAATAGAACAGAACAGAATAGAACAGATCAGAAGAATAGAATAGAATAGAATAGAATAGAACAGAATAGAACAGATCAGAAGAATAGAATAGAATAGAACAGATCAGAAGAATAGAATAGAACAGATCAGAAAAAATAGAATAGAATAGAATAGAATAGAACAGATCAGAAGAATAGAATAGAATAGAATAGAATAGAACAGATCAGAAGAATAGAACAGAACAGAACAGAATAGAATAGAATAGAACAGAATAGAACAGATCAGAAGAATAGAATAGAATAGAATAGAATAGAATAGGGCCGAAACAATGAAATAGTATAGAACAGAACAGAACAGAACAGAACAGAACAGAACAGAATAGAATAGAATAGAATAGAATAGAATAGAATAGAATAGAATAGAATATGGACAACCCAACCATTGGATTAAAAAATTTTATTAAAAAATTTATACCAACAGTTGAGCCTGTCCATATTTGACCAAAACATGGGTTTAAACAACCTAGCATTTTTAGATCAATGGAATAAAATAGAATAGAATAGAACAGAATAGAACAGATCAGAAGAATAGAATAGAATAGAACAGATCAGAAGAATAGAATAGAACAGATCAGAAAAATAGAATAGAATAGAATAGAACAGATCAGAAGAATAGAATAGAACAGATCAGAAAAATAGAATAGAATAGAATAGAACAGATCAGAAGAATAGAACAGAACAGAACAGAACAGAACAGAACAGAACAGAATAGAATAGAATAGAATAGAATAGAATAGAACAAAACAGAACAGAACAGAATAGAATAGAAGTGTGAATTCCCTCAGAAGACACGGCATGCTTTACTGGCATATTTCCATAAAGAGATTATTCTGACTATTTATAGATCAAGCTTCTATCTTTACAGAAACATAAAATTATTGACAGTTTTATTCTACTAAAACATATAAAAAATTAAACTGACTATATTACATCTTGCATTTATACACACAATCTAAATGATCTTTTGGCTGGGTTTGTCCATATTTGACCAAAACATGGGTTGAAACAACCCAGCATTTTTTTGGATAGAATAGAATAGAATAGAAATCAGGAGACTTTCTGTAAAACCTGTAAATTGTGAAAGTAAAGGTGAATTAATCTACAAGATATGATATCAATATAATATAATAAAATAATAATAATATATAATAAAGTAATATATAAATAATGGTTTCAAATGTAATTGATTGAATGGTGTTAAAACTGAACACATGAATTGGAGCTCGTTTCAGAAGTGTGTAGTTCCTCAGAAGACTCGGCATGCTTTACTGGCATATTTCCATAAGGAGATTATTCTGACTATTTATAGATCAAGCTTCTGTCTTTACAGAGACATCAAATTATTGACAGTTTTATTCTACTAAAACATATTAAAAATTAAACTGACTATATTACATCTTGCATTCATACACACAATCTAAAAGATCTTTTTCATTAGACATCATGTCCTTTATTTGATGGTTTATTTTATTTTTAATCTCTAAACTGGATTGGATCGTATCTGTGAGCTTATAAACAATTATCAAAGATTAGAGTTTGCTCAGAGTATCTTATAGCCATTCTCAAAGTGAGTTAAATGAATATGATCAATGATTATTATTTGGCAGTGTTATTAGCATGTTATTGGCCTCTATATTATATGGCTTAAATATTTTCCAAATATGTTTGTTGTCACAGGTTGCCCCGACGGTCCAAACCGTTGAAGGAAACATGCCTCCGAGCTACGACGAGGCCAATGCAGGTAGCTTTGACTAACATTCTGCCTTCTGTCAAATATATATTTTCTGCTCTTATTTATTTATTCATTTATTTCTTTATCCTTTTGAAGGATGCCCTGGTTACTACTATGGTGAAGGAGGTTTTTCCTGGGATGATACGTTCATTAGACGAATTTTTATACGAAAGGTAGCAATTTAAATATTTTACTTAAATATAAATAGTGGACTATCAAATTCAAATGCTTGTAATAAAAACGTCTCTTTTCATTTCCTGCAGGTTTATTCCATTCTGATGCTGCAGCTCTTTTCAACAGTCGCAGTCATCGCCCTCTTCACATTCCAGTGAGTTACTGATGATAGTCACATTTCAAAAGTTTGGGAACAGTAAGATTTATTATTGTTTCTGTAATGAAATTAATACTTTTATTCAGCAACGCATTAAATTGATCAAAAAACATTTTGACATTAAAGACATTCATAATGTTACAAAAGATTTCTCTTCATCAAAGAATACAGTTTTTTCCTCACAGTTTGATGTAGCACAAGTGATTTCAACATTGATAACCCTTACAAAAAATAAGTATTCTTCAAGTTAATTTTATTAAAATATACTCGAACTTTACTTGAGTATACTTAAGTATATACTTTATGTAGTAAGTACATCAATGTGCTAGTATTTTACATGTAAGTGTACTATTCCAACACTACTAGTTTACAACTACGTTTTTCATTTGTACTGCAACTATACTACAAGTGAACTTGGTATACTGATAGTTTACTAGTTTAATACTTGTATCGCATTTTTTAGTTTATGAAAGTACACTTTGAAGTATACTCTCAGTAAACTACTAGTTTAGTATTTTTATACTGCAAGTACTTTTTTTAAGTGAAATTTAAGTTCACTGTAAGTGAACAGCATATGTATAGTTTACTATTTAAATATTATTTTTGCTCTTTAAGTATACTACTACATTTCTATTCAGGTATTCATTTTTATACTTGAAATATATACCTTTAACTGTAATTTAACTTTTTCCCAGCCAGCGTTTTTTTTTAAAAGTTGCCAGCCAGCAGCAGCATTTTTGATCATTTTCACACAAATTTCATGGCCCCCATATATTTTGATTTATAAAACAGTTAGTTCCTGTGCTTGATTCTGATCAACGTAAACTGTATGTTCTCAATTGATATTGTTCATTGAAGCTTACTGTATTATGCAGAAGAGAACTGTGAGAAAGAGATCGAGTGAGCGAGTTTATTACCTGCATTCAGATTTAGCATTTTCCTTAAGGTCAGTCCTATGTTTATAATAAAAAATCTGTTTAAGTGTCCGCTGCGATATCTTGTCCTTTTAACAGTTAAGGGGTTTTCCCATGACTGACAGCGCTAGTCAAAGCATTTGTCAGTTGCGTCTTGTTCCGTGTTCACAACAATTCAGTCTTTTCAACGTAAAAGTCTTCTCTACTGACCGACACACTCATAAAGACAGTCTTTGCCGCCATCTAATGGCATAATAATGTTACTTCTGTTGCTGTTCACGGTCAGGGACTATTTTTTCCGGCGGAAGGAAGGCTTTTAGTGAAACTTTACTTCATGAAAGTTGCATTGATACATATTTTTGGCTTTAATATTTGTATTGTGTGGTAACCGTTTTATAAAAGCAATAAGGTACTCGAGGCTGTGCTGTATCGTGAATATCTCCACTTCGCGTCGTTCCTAACAACGCCCTTCAGCCGTGACTTATTCATGATACAACACAGCCTCTCGTACCTTAGTGCTTACATATGAAAAAAAAAACTAAACTTTTTATTCTAGCTTCACGCAATCTTTTTTAAATCAACAATTTAAAGTGGGTCATTTTCGTAAAAAAAAAAAAGCAACGATTTTAACAAAAAGCTGAGAAAACCATGTTTTCGTCAAAGTCTACATCCAGATCTGATACAGAACGATGATCTAAACACAGATCGAGAAGATTGAGTCCTTTAACACCCCCAAAACTTCAGTTGTTTTCTCTTCAAGGGTTCATCATTTCATACAGTAACGTTAAGCAGTTTTGATTTATATTCTGTTTAACGTTTGATGATCGTATAATTTTACATAAGCGTCAGCAATGCTTGTCACATGTTTCTGCTTCTTCTTTCCCTGTGTTTTGATCCAGAGATGCTGTACTCTTCAGAAGATGTGTAATAGCGCCCCCTATTTAATAGGCTACTCAATCAAAAGAGTAAACAACTACAAGCCAAGTATACTTAGAATACTTAATTATACTTTTTAAGTATATCTCTATCAAAAGACTGAGTACAAGTATAGGCCAAATATACTAATATTTCACAATATCACTGTGTTTATTGTTTTGACTTGGTAAACAAACTTCTTGACTTCTTTCAAAAACAATAAAAAAATCTTACTGGCCCCAAACTTCAGATCAGTTATGTGTGAGCGTATTATATTTAGTATTGACTTTTTTTACACTCCTGACCGCTTTCCCTCTGCTTTACTCAGTGCTCCAGTGAGGATGTACATTCAAACACATCCTATTTTATATTCCATATCCAAGTAAGTAACATTAGTAATTAAAATATTGCCATAAATGCTTTAAAATGTTCCTCATTTAGGCATTTGATCTTTAACCTTAATCTATGTTTGTGTTTTGCAGTCTTCTGTTTCTGATCACATATATCTCATTGGCTTGCTGTGGGGATTTGAGGTCAGTTACTAAATCTTGATCAGTTGCAGTTGTGGCTATTCACTCTTCGCTATATGAGAAATAAGAAGGAAAACACATTTTCATTTCTCTATTACAGGAGGCAGTTTCCCTGGAATCTTATTCTACTTTCAATCTTTGTGAGTATCAGTTTAAAGATACATTAAAACAATTTTTTCATTAAATACTTGCATGCTAAAATAAAATCCCTCAACCTAAGTGCACTCTTTAAAATAAAGCTTCTTTATTGGCATCGATGGTTTCATGAAGAACCTTTAACATCCATGGAACCTTTCAAGTGTACAAAAAGATTCTTTAGATTATTCAAATGTTCTTCATGCTAAAAAAATTGTTCTTTTAAGAAATGATCACTAGAAGGTTCTTTGAGGAACCAAAAATGGTTCTTCTTTGGCATCACTGCAAAAATATCCTACTGGAACCTTTATTTTTAAGAGTGTAAAGTACAGTTTTGCCTTTTGTCTTAATAATCAATATCTACAGTAGCCTTAAAATTATTTTAGCCATTCCTAAAATTAAAAAACAACAAAAAAAAATGTTTGATTATTTTCTTCCCCTTTTTTTGCATGCCTTTGTGAACATTGTGCACACAAAGACTCTGAGCATGGCTTGCATGTTGGGTTTTATCTCCAGGTAATGACATATCTGTTACGTGTTTGCATGCTCAAACTTGATTTTCCAAATTCCACAAGATATGTTTAATATCTACTGACCACAATGGTCCTTTTTCCTACTTCCGACAGTTTCTACAACAGCAAGTCTGTGTTGCTGTGCATCGGCATCACTGCCACAGTGTGTCTGTGCGTCACCATCTTCAGCTTTCAGAACAAGGTGAGCAACTGATGAAAGAATTATTCCAATGATTAATATTACTAAATTGACCTTTTTAGTGAACATTGGTGAGCAATATGGCCTTAAAGTACAATAAGTACGATCATTTATACATGCAAAATACAATGATTTAACAATTCTAAAATGTATTTTTTTTTTTTTTTTTTT
>RJVU01049641.1:522240-555792 GCA_003731715.1 Anabarilius grahami
TTTTTTTTTTTTTTTTTGTCTCTATAGATTGACATCACCTCATACCAAGGTCTTCTCTTCATTCTGTGTATGGTCATGTTTTTCTGTGCTATTGTGATGGGATTGGTGGTTCCCTTTGGCTATGTAAGTATCAAAAAAACAAAGTAAACTATAGCAGCATCTGTAAACCTCACTGAGCTTTTCACTCAATCAAATAGACAGAGATCAGGACCAGTGTTGGGGAAGTTACTTTTAAATGTAATGCGTTTCAATATTGTGTTGCTCCCTAAAAAATAACTAATTATGTAACTTAGCTACTTTATATGGAAAGTAATGTATTACATTACTTTTGCATTACTTTTTCTCAGATGACTGAGGGTCGCTCTCGTCCAGGCCTTGCTGGTGTTTTTGTACAGAAAAGATTTTGTTGCGTTCAACAACACACACCTTCATTTTCTGACCCCTAGAGCAATGTATGACATAAAAAAGATCTCTTAACATTATGGTTTATATTACTTACTTTACAACTCTTTTTATTGAAAGTTAAAAGTAATGTTTTTGTTACTTTTGTGCTTTTTGTCTGTTCCCACCAGTGTTATGGAAAGTTACTTTTAAAAGTAATGCATTACAATATTACGTAACTCCCTAAAAAAGTAACTAATTGCACTACTATTTACTTTTTATGAAAAGTAATTCATTATATTACTTTTTCTCACCTGGGCTGGGCTTGCATGTTTGTTTTTTAACAAAACCAACAACAACAAAATATAAAGGCCCTTTCACACCAAGGGCCAGATTTACCAACAGCTTGCGCCAGTGCAAAACCCTCTTTTGGCATTAAAAAGCAACTGTCCGGATTTACTAAAGACACGCAGTGCAAAATTAACGCTGAAAAGGTGCGGACTGAGTTGTTTTTTCCGGCTGACCTTATTGCATATGCATTTGTTGGAGTTTCCCTTTCAGACGCAAAATTTATGGGAGGAGAGTATTTAAATGAATCATGCAATGCGATTTACTAATGTTTGCGCTCGTCAATTTACTGGTATTTGCTCCATTATTTAATGCCCCAAAAAAGCATGTCTTAACCCATTTTGCAACATGGCTGCAATTGTTGCTGCTAGGAGGAGACACGCAGAGAACAGAGAGCACATGGTAGAAGGGAGAAAATATTTTCCACTCCTATTAATTTCTTTGGAATGCCAGAGGAAGACGTTATCTGAACATATCGTTTGCCAAGCTATGTTGGCCTATATATATATATATAGCAGGCAAACGATATATATATGTGTACGTGTTTGTCAGATTACATGTAACAAGTAGCGCCGCACCTGATGAGAGCATAAGCTCTGCTTATTTGCGTCCCAACGCTAATTTGCGCTGCTCTTGTTAGATTGTGTTGGTCATTGTGTAAATGATTGCGATTGCGTCTGTGTTCTTTTATTTGCGCATCAGCAATAGATCAAGCGCAAAACTTGCCACTCCCATCGCCGCATTTGTGGAATTGCACTCTCACGCTAATTTGCCCCGTTTAGTAAATCTGGCCCCAAAAGTGAAATGAATAATCCTCAGGCTGAAGCAAATGCAAATTTATGCCAGTACAGTAGAAGGCGCACCTCAAATAAACCTTTCCACTGCGCTGCCATTTTGGATCATTGAAAATTCAACACTTCAGCAATAAAACCAAAACAAAATGAAACACAAATATGATGTTCAATTGGATCATTGAAGGTCAGCAGCAAAGACATTGCTTAATAAAGTGAGATTAAATACATAAAGGCATTCACAGGGCTTAGATTAAGCCAGGATTAAGCATTAGTTCAATTAGGATGTAGGTATTAAGTAGCTATTATAAACATGCCTTAGAAAAAAAACATTACTGGTGTGCATCTTAGGGGTTGATTGAACAACTTCAGATTAAAGTCGACATTTATGCGATTAAAGTTGAGTTGACCTCGACTAGTCGATGATGACGTCATTAGTGAACAAATCGGCTAAGAATGCGTTTTTCCATTCAAATGCGCTCCTTTTCCATTGTTTTTCTATGTAAAGACGCACTAGGTGGACATGACTAGTTACTTGAAAAAAGTAATGTGATTACGTAACTCAAGTTACTTGTAGTGCGTTACCCCCAACACTGGTTCCCACACACTAAGTGAACATGTTATGAAGAAGAGAGAGAATTTTCATTCAGTAATTTAAAAAATGTTTAAGCAAATTAATTAAACTGAAAAGTAATTCTATTTTTTTTAAAAAGGTAACTGAAATATTAATGTGAAAATGTATAAAGTAATGCAATACTTGACTCATTACATCAAAAAAAGTAATCTATGTAATGCACGTTACTTGTAGTGCATTACAACATTGTTCAGAACTGGGGGGTTTTTTTTTTAGTTTGGCTAATAATACCAGTCCCAATCTGTACAAAACACAGATTCTAGTCGCATTCTAACGGCTTTCTCTTTTAAAAGGTCCCCTGGTTACATGCGGTCTATGCCAGCATTGGAGCTGTTGTGTTTACCATGGTAAGAAGGAGATTAGTCAAGAAAAGATTATGGTTTTAAATGATGAGCATTTATTATGTGATTAAGGTTATATAATGTCGACTGACCTGAGTCTCTTTCTTTTCTTTTCTTCTCAGTTTCTAGCCTTTGATACACAGCTGCTGATGGGGAACAAGCAATACGCTCTGAGTCCTGAAGAATATATCTTTGCAACTCTAAGTCTCTATCTGGATATTGTGTACTTGTTTACGTTCCTGCTGCAGTTGTTTGGTAATGGTCGAGAATGAGTCATGGTTGTGTAGTAATATTCTACTTCATGTACAATAATAATGTTCCAAACTGTTCTGCAACCTCAATGTATGTGGCCTTTTATGTATTGGTAGGTTTAAGGAAAATCAACGCTGTAAAAATGTTTTCTCAGGTAATTGTTTATGGCAAATGATGTTACTCCTGTGTGTTAATATCAGTTTTCACTCAGCTAGTTGTTTCAGAGTTCAAATGTTGAGTTTATATTAAGCTCTATTATTTTTATACCAATAATCTGTTTATTTAGTTAAAATGACAATAATTTGAAACTCTGTCATATAAACATTTATCACAATCTGTCATTGTGTATTGCATATTTGCATATTAATGCATTATATTTCTGTAACTTTCACAGATAGGTTATTCTGTATTTGACAGTTCATCATTTTGGATACCTAATCAATGTACTACAGAACTACTATTTACATATAAATGTCTTCATTAGGCACTTTATAGTTTTTGTCTATAAAAAATTAGTGCACAGAAAATTGTAACTGATAGATACTAAATTGTGTCATTAGGAATGCATGATATATAATGATTTATTTTTTAGCTTGATTACAGCTTTTGAAGTATATTACTAAAAAAAAAAAAAAAAAAAAAGGAAACCTCTACTCTATAAGAGTAAAATGGCAAGCTCTCTTGTTGAGTTGCTAATGGGTATGAGAAAGCTAGAAAGAATAGAGAAAAGAAGAAGAATGAACAATGAAGTATGTCAGTACACAAGTTTAAGTGTAATGAATTCACAGATTGATGAAATAAATAAATGGACATAAACTGAACAAACCAAGAATGGCAGAGGTGTTGTGTTTGGATTTTGGAATGCAGTGAATATGCATGAACACACCAGTTTATGTTTCAGATAATCTTTAAGTGTATTTAACACAAGGTTTATGGCTTAATACTTGAAATTTTATGTCTGCATATACACCGATCAGGCAAAACATTATGACCACCTTCCTAATATTGTGTTGGTCCCCTTTTGCTGCCAAAACAGCCCTGACCCGTCGAGGCATGGACTCCTCTAGACCCCTGAAGGTGTGCTGTGGTATCTGACACCAAGATGTTAGCAGCAGATCCTTTAAGTCCTGTAAGTTGCGAGGTGGAGCCTCCATGGATCGGACTTGTTTGTTCAGCACATCCCAAAGATGCTCGATAGGATTGAGATCTGGGGAATTTGGAGGCCAAGTCAACACCTCAAACTCGCTGTTGTGCTCCTCAAACCATTCCTGAATCATTTTTACTTTGTGTCAGGACGCATTACCCTGCTGAAAGAGGTCACAGCCACCAGGGAATACCGTTTCCATGAAAGGGTGTACATGGTCTGCAACAAGTAAAGGGACGCTTCCGGACTGCCCGCCATAATTCCGTTTACCCTGCCACCACCCTAANTCGTTGTTGTGCTCCTCAAACCATTCCTGAACCATTTTTACTTTGTGTCAGGACGCATTACCCTGCTGAAAGAGGTCACAGCCACCAGGGAATACCGTTTCCATGAAAGGGTGTACATGGTCTGCAACAAGTAAAGGGACGCTTCCGGACTGCCCGCCATAATTCCGTTTACCCTGCCACCACCCTAAGGGGCAACCTGAGAGCAACCTACCAAAGGGAGTATGTGAGGTGCCAAAAACCTCAGTAATTAGAACCTCAGCATAGCATGAGTGGATAACTACTTGTTTTCTAAGATGTAGTTCAACTCATAATGCCCAAGCTACAACCTTCAATATTGCCACGCATCCAAGGGGGAGCATACATCCCTATCATTATATTTAGGAAAGGGAGGCAAACAAGAGAAGGACATATTGCAGTTTGCACAATAACTCTCATCAACCATGCTCTAAACCCCAAGGGAGCTTAGACCCTACTTAAAGACCGCAATACACTGGGGGACAGCAGCTTAACTCTGACTTGAGTAAAGGCACTTCTCCCAAGACCTGCAATAACTAACACTTCATCTTTTTTTCTTTCTTTTAGCACCAAGCTATAGTATGACACAGATAACAAGGAGGGACACCCCTACAGGGAAGGATCTACCTCTACTTTTCTGCAATCTCAAACACAGGTCACACTAAAGAGGCCTATAAAAGCACCCGTGTTAAAGGGGAGCGTATATCTCTACATCAAGACCCAACAGTAGTTGGGGAGGGAGGCAAATGAAATAGAAGGATGCTTGCGCACCATCATTTTGTGTACCTTGCATCAACCCTAAGGGGGTACCAGCCAAGCAACCCATCCACAGGGGAGCATACAATTCTACTTTAGACCCTAACTTTGGGGAGAATATAGCTGTACCCTGGGAAAAGCGGTCAGAGAAAGCGATGCTAAAGGCAATCTACCTCCGCCCACAGCCACTGACCAATGTCACACTCATCTTGGGGGGCAGGTGAAGAGGGCAGGATGTCTTCAGACACACCCCCAACCTACAACCTAATCTGAAAGTATCTTTGACAAAAAACGCACCAGCATGCATAAGTAATCCAGCACATAGATGCTCAGAGCACATATGAGAGCGGTTTCCGATTCCTGTTTTACTTTCAACCAAAAAGCTGCTCCATTCCTCTGCCAATTTGGCAATGGTTACTTTCAATTCTCCCTCAGGAGGGGGCCATGAATGACAATGTAGTAGAGCTGCACAATTAATCGTTCAAAGATTGCAATCTCGATTCAAACACACACGCAATCTTAAAGGATTAATTCACTTTCAAATTAAAATTTCCTGGTAATTTACTCACCCCCATGTCATCCAAGATGTTCATGTCTTTCTTTCGTCAGTCAAAAAGAAATTAAGGTTTTTGATGAAAACATTCCAGGATTTTTCTCCTTATAGTGGACTTCAATGGCCTCCAAACGGTTGAAAGTCAAAATTAAAGTTTCAGTGCAGCTTCAAAGGGCTTTAAATGATACCAGACGAGGAATAAGGGTCTTAACTAGAGAAACGATCGTCATTTTCAAAAAAAATTAAAATGTATATGCTTTATAAACACTAATGATCGCCTTCCAAGTGCTTCCGCCAAAACCGCACTTTCATATTCTTCAAAAAGCTTATGCTGTATGTCCTACGCCTTCCCTATTAAACTTACGGAAAAAATGGAACTGGCGTTGCGTTCGTTCCGTAAGTAGAATAGGGAAGGTGTAGGACATACAACGTAAGCTTTTTGAAGAATATGAAAGTGCGGTTTTGGCGGAAGCACTTGGAAGGCGATCATTAGTGTCTATAAAGCATAATGGACGAGTCAGTTCACGAGAATATAAGCAAAAGTTATGAAAGCAAGCAAATAAGTCAGGACGGCACAGACAGAAGATTGTTTTAATTTTACGTCATCTTACCTGAGCACTCAAATGCACGAATAAAGAACGTGCTCAGCATGATTGATATTCAAAACGGTAAGCAAGCGCTGCTTTATGGTTTGTATACATGCAGTCTAGTTTCGCTTTCCCTTTTTGAATGACGAATATAGACAAATATATCTGCTTAAATAGACAGTTATCTCCTTTATACGCAGGCGTGTGCTAGTTGACAGTGGGCTGAAGTTCAAGCACATATTTTTTCCCCGACGCAGCCGACGTGAGGCGACAAAACCATCGCCTTTCATTGCCACTAGTTCTTTGACATCGGGTTGGTGTGTCGCGGCCTTAACATGAACCAGCTACAGGATTTGAGGGCGGGTCAAAGTAGCTGTTGTTCGAGGGCAGCCAATGAAGACCATATGCGGGCATTAGGCAAATTTGTCACCCAGTGATGTGTGGCCGTCACGGAAGTGGGATTCAAATTCCTAATGATTCGTTTAGGCTATTCAGAGTTAATTCTTTGATTTGAGAGACAATAACTTTATTTATCGTGCACTTTCGGCTTCACAACTTAGCAGATCGTTTGCATTCACAGACAGCTACGTTACACATTGCAAGAAAGGTAATATTTGAAAAAGCATAATAGGGGCACTTTAATCAGTTTTTGTATAAATGTTATGCAGTCTGCCTGCCAATGTTTATTGGTGTTGATTTACATGTGATTCAGATGCCAGTGACGCTGATGGCGTTCCCCTAGTCAACTCCATGACGCAGCGTTGAAGTTCCACTTCGAAAGGGAACTATTTTGATTTAATCAGGTAGAAAAAGGTCTTTATGCTAACAATTGACCCTTCGCAAAAACCCGCCCCCCCCTTAGTTACCGTTGCTTTGTCCGACAAGCCATGGCGCAGTCACGCCACACAGAGTGAAAAATACATCGCGGAGCAAAGAGGACACTGACAACATGTCGACAGACAAGACAAAGCAGGTTACTTATGATATTAAACAAAGTCCCAGCTTTCAAATTGTGTAATTTTTTAAGAAATTCAAACAATAAAAACCGTTTTGTGGCTCTTTAATGTGTCGTGACTGATTGCTGTAGCGCCTCATCTCAAGCGGCTCGTGAACCGATCATCTCTTCCTACTAGTTCATTTATAGCATCAAATAAACATGAATGAACATGAGAAGGAATGTTTCAAACGCGAAAAGATGTCAGTGCACACCATTTTTCAAGTTCAAGTCCACCGAAGTTAATCTTCTAACTCCTGACTGCTTTGTTGGACAAAATGGCGGATTCGGCGTTATGATTGGTTAGATCGCTTGTCAATCAAACTCCCGGCGAAAGGTCAATTGCAGGTTATGAACAGTAAGGATTTGCATCCAAGAGACAAAATTATTTAAACATTATGGTCAAATGAAGTGTGTCTATATGTAGTCAAATTAAGACAGAGGCAACTTAATATAAATAGATAATTATAAAGTTCAATGAAAATTAAAAGATTATTCCTCACAATCTATCAAAATAAAAAGACTGCAGCTGATGTTTTGATGTTAAGTCAAAATGCTGTGAATAACTCAAAAACAAACAAAATACAAACAAGATTTTATTAAAAAAAAGAAATTCAGGAGATCAGTTTAAAAAAAGAAGAAAAACAAAAGAAGTAAAAACAAACAGAAGATGCTTTTTTTGTTGTTGTTTTTTTTCCATCAAAACAAAACAAAAAACAGTAACAGAATATCAGAAACTGTGGCACAGGAAGACAATTTACCGGCTAGAAACTCTGGTTAACATGCAAACAAACCATCAAAATGATTCTTCAGCTATCTGTACAAAATGTGTTTCTGTATAAATAAAGAATACGTTTAAAAAAGCTGTTCAAGAGACAAGCCATTTGTTCAATAATCACAACATCAACATCACAACCATACTAAGGATCTAAATACCATCTACCGACCCAACACAACTAAACTGAACGTTCATTTGTTGAGGCACATTGTACAAACTCTGAACTCTGCAGGTTTGAATTACAACTTCGCTACAAATAACTTTGAATGGTTCTGTTGTTTATGGCTTTATCTGGTGAACAGCTTGAACACCCCATGTTAGCAGCAATACATTTTGAAACTATGAAATGAGCTGTTCAAAAAATTAGCAGCTATTCGTTGAAATTAGATGAAATGAAATCACGCAAATTAAACTGGGAACTGATTCGGTATCATCCCAGTTTCTGAAAAAGATATAAGAATTTAGATCTGAATTAAAATCAACATCATTTCAAAGTTTCAAAACCATGTTTCATGTTTTATATGTGTAATGGATGATACCAAGCTTGATAACCAAAAATAAATCCTGTTTTCCTTCATGAGGTGAACTGTATGAGAAATATCTTTAGTACAGAACATTTGACATAGTGAAGTCAAAACTTAAAACATCAACAATAAAATCACATTGACAAAGTGGGCAAAGGGTGAGAAGTCAAAGTAATGGAAAAATCTAGCTCAAGCTATTTCAAATCTCATCAGCTCATTGATCATTCATATAGATATCATATGGTAATTTAATATATTTTTTATTGTTTTTAAAGTGTAGACATGTTTCTTCTTGGTGGCATTGATATCTTTGGTAGCAGGAATGAATCAATTCTTTGGGTGGCCTGAACATTTCAGTGAATTGAATTTCAGTCTGAGTGACGGTAAACTGTAAAAGAGGTATAGATCGATTTCAGTAACAACTTTCTTTGAATGTAATTTCAAACTATCCTAGAAGGTCACCTAGCTAGTAGCTACTAGATATTTTTATGGATGGAGAATGTAAGAGTCTCTTAATGAAAACCATTTAATAGTTTTCAGATCAAGATCATGGCTTTACATTCATAAAATGTAGAATGCACCAAGAGGAAGGAAGTAACAGCTGCATCATGTGCCCTTTAGTGTGATATAAGCCCTTGTGTTTATATCCTATAGAAGAGCGAGTCTTTTTAAAGACACAAAAAGATACAAAAACAACTCATGTGTAACACCATGAGTAAATATACACTCTTTTTAGATTATCAATGACATCAAAGCGTTTCATTTGGGATATTTAAACTCTTATAGAAGTGCATCATGATTGACCAGGACAGTACATTTCAAGTACAACAATAAACTGCACAGAGAAAGACATGAGAGCAACTCAAGAAAATGTCTCTCATTTGCACACGAACACAAATTCCGAAAAATCCTATGAATCAGGGATTTAAAAAGGAACACCAACCAACACACACACAACCAGAGGAATTCTCATCATCATCTAAAGAAGTAAAGCTTCGCCCGAACACTACAGCTAATCTCGCTTGGAAGTTAAAAACACGTCAGTGAAAAACAGCAGCATGAAGGTAGAAAGCGAGCGAGCGAGCGCACACGCTGAAGAACTGCTTCTGTCCTTCTTGATCCTAATCGTAGTTGTTCCTGCTGTTCATACGTGTCACGTATAATCCCAGCACCATAGCCAAGGTATTTCTACAAACAACCAAAGCCATGATAACACACAACCTGATGAGGCTGTATCCATAACCGCAAAACATCACTTTATTAATCAGTATTTTGGTCTTGTTTTCCAATAAAAATATCTTAACAGCCTAGAAATAAAAAAATATGTTTACTTGAGAGGCAAAATTGTTTACAAGAATAAGACTTGCTTTGAGATAATATATCTGGAACCAAAATAAACGTCAAAAAATGACAATCAAAGAAATTAATTTTACTCTTGAAAAAAATATTAAGCTGTTTTTTTCCTAATACAGTAAAGTAGGTTGACTCAAGGAGGCCAACATTTGAGATCACATGACTAGTGATGGGAGAAACATTAAAGGATTAGTTCACTTTCAAATAAAATTTTCCTGATCATTTACTCACCCCCATGTCATCCAAGATGTTCATGTCTTTCTTTCTTCAGTCGAAAAGAAATTAAGGTTTTTGATGAAAACATTCCAGGATTATTCTCCTTATAGTGGACTTCACTGGCCTCATAACGGTTGAAAGTCAAAATTACAGTTTCAGTGCAGCTTCAAAGAGCTTTAAACGATCCCAGACGAGGAATAAGAGTCTTATCTAGTGAAACGATCGGTCATTTTCGAAAAAAATACAACTTTATATGTTTTATAAACACAAATTATCGCCTTGAACGTACTTTCCGCTTCCACATTCTTCATAACGCTTACGCTGCATGTCCTACGCCTTCCCTATTCTACTTACGGAAAAAAATGGAACTGGTGCCGCGTTCGTTCTGTAAGTAGAATAGGAAAGGCATAGGACATGCAGCGTAAGCGTTTTGAAGAATGCAGAAAGCGGAAGTACATTCAAGGCGATAATATGTGTTTATAAAACATATAAAGTTGTATTTTTTTCAAAAATGACCGATTGTTTCGCTAGATAAGACTCTTATTCCTCGTCTGGTATCGTTTAAAGCTCTTTGAAGCTGCACTGAAACTGTAATTTTGACCTTCAACCGTTTGGAGGCCATTGAAGTCCACTATAAGGAGAAAAATCCTGGAATGTTTTCATCAAAAACCTTAATTTCTTTTCGACTGAAGAAAGAAAGACATGATTATCTTGGATGACATGGGGGTGAGTAAATTATCAGGAAAATTTTATTTAAAAGTGAACTAATCCTTTAAGGCTTGTTCGACTTCATGCGGCGCCGCAAAGATAGGCTGCCGCCTAACAAAAGCAATGCATTCTGGTTAGAAAGTTTGTCTGACTTTGATTGGCGCTGGAGCCGCCTTACGATCATGTGTGCCATCAAAGTACCGCAAGAGCAAAACGAGACCAGCCGCCTAGGTCAGGCGCTGCAGTTGCTCAAAATCGGCTGTGAAAGCCTCGATGATGACACACTTTATTCCCATTGGTCAGATTCTGTGATGACAAGGACGACGTGTGTTGCGTGTGTTTTCTTAGACAAGTTCCTGTATTTAACCAGTCTTGATATTGAATATCTGACATTTAAAAATCATGGGAATTTCAATCGCATCCACTTCTTCGGCTACAATCAATGCAAAAATCGCGTCGTCTGCCATGTGTCCGACCTGACGGCCGTCTCTGTACTCCTGCCTCGCCTGCAACCGGCAGATCTTGCCAGCCGGTGGCAGGCTAGTGTAGGCTTGTTTGAGATGCATCGGCGCTGCGCAGACCGATCGGCGTATGACATCAAAGTACCGCAAGAGCGTTTGGAGAGCAAATGACTCCTTATGCTTTTGAATCGCTCTCGCTGAACTTTGATGTCATACGCCGATCGGTCTGCGCAGCGCCGATGCATCTCAAACAAGCCTAAAGCTTTTTGCATCACAAAATGAGTCACTAGCCACTTTCCACTACAGATTTGCGCAAAACTTTTGCGATATTTTCTAAATTTCGATAAAAAGCTTGCGAAATGACGGCGTTTCCATTAACCGATGTTATGCGACTAAAACTTAATTTTTTCCTCTCGCGATAAGTCTTTCCAAAAATCATGGCAAAGGATGTTGGTAGGTTTACGTATATCGCAGCTACCAGAGGTGTAAAATATTTGAGTAAATGTAATTAGTTACTGTACTTAAGTATCTTTTTGGCTACTTTGTAGTTGTACTGAGTATCAAAGAAATTGGCAACTTTTACTCTCTACTTTACTACATTTTTGAGCAAGTAAATGTACTTTTTACTCCACTACATTTGTGATTAATAATGCAGTTACAAATGACATTTTTCATGGCAGCTAACTTTTTCTGCAGCACTCTGTTTTTGATACAAAGAAGCGATATCGCCATCTAAGGGCATTGAAGGTACTACATCTTGTGCATTTTGCCTTTACTCACCCAAACTTGTCAACAAGGCTACTTTACATGAATGCGAGTGCATTAGCAGGTAGTTTCTGATCGCAGATGTTTGATTTATTAGATGAGGAAATGACTGCAGCTGCTGATGAGGCTCAAACCAGCACACAGTAGACTTTGACTATTTAATTTTACTTAACATTGTTTTATTTATCCGCTATATTGACAAGACCATTTTGAAGGATATTGGTTTACTTGTGACCTTTTTGTGCACTTGAGCTCAACTGAGACTTGAGAGTTTGTAGACATTTAAAAGGTTGTTGTGTCGAACTTGATTTATCGCAATATTGAGGTGTTCAGTTTTATTTTGATTTTAGAAAATAAACTTGCTTTTCTCATCTTACAAATCAATTGATTCTTATTTTCACTGGCATGTCTCTCAGGTGTCGAGGACTAGTGCATCTCTGAGCCTACATTCAGTACGAGTAAAATACTAAAGTACTGTTAAAATCAGATACTTTAACACTTTTACTCGAATTGGAATTGGTTACTTATAACTTGTAATGGAGTAATTTTCGATGTAAGGTATCAGTACTTTTACTCAAGTATGGTTTTCAGGTACTCTTAGCTACTGCACTAGCCATTATTTTTAATAAAAGGAGGCGTATGCATGTTATCCAAGCATTTATGGCAAGGAAAGCCCCTTATACTCGGGAGCGGCCACGTATGAGGTGTTTCTCCCTCCAATCTGCTTCGAGGTCTTGATAAATTCACATTTTGGCATTTCTTTGTGGTTTAGAATCCAGTAGTCCCGTAATACTTTTGTCTTTTACGAGTTTAATGAAGAACTCTCGTCTTCTGTCCAAACATACCACGCCCTCTTTAAATAATGATCGACTTTTACACACGTCAGGTGACCTGTAAATGCGAAAAAACTGTTTCCATTGCAGTTTTGCGAAATATAACTTTTCGAATTGCCCGAAAAGCCACCTCATGCGAGTGTAAAAACTTTTTTGAGATAAATGGGAGCTTTTGCGAAATTGACATTTCAATTGACATTTGTATTTTCAATTTGCAATTTGCGCAATTCGAAGGGTAATGGCTACTGTTTCGAATCGCTCTAAACGCCATACGCTGGTGACCCCTGCTGGTCAAAATAGTGTAAATGCAGTGAAAACTCAGCAAATACGTCCATAAAAACCTTTACAAACCATTGCAAATGTTTTATTGAAAGTTTAATCTATTAAATGCAATTAACAAATCATCTAATACCTATTAAATATGAAGTGTCTTTATAATATGTGCTTTTTTATTAAATTGTAGGGCTTGTTTAAGAGCTTGGTTAATCAGACCAATAAAGCGTGATTTATACTTTCGCCTGCCTCCGCTGACTGCGTGCGCTCCTCCCCAAACTTACGAGGTGTTTATACCTGAGGCGTTCGCCATTGTACTATTCTTTGAAATGACGGGGGCGACAGTAATTGTTCTCTAAACCCTCAGGAAGCAGCGGTGAGAAGAAGGTACACGTGACATATACACTTCACCAAACACACACACTACAAAAGAACCAAAGAATCATGTGAAGTCCAGAGATTATTATTTGTGACATTAGAACAAAATATATGGATATGAACATACGTATAAAGAACTAATGTATAAAACTAAAATAAACAATCTCTTAAATATTTTCTGATTTCATTAAACATTTTTTTTTTTAATTTCATGAACATTTTTATTGAACATGGACCTTTATTTTCATTAAAAGGGCATATTTATGCTATTGTAGACTCATTTTGTGAAAGTTAAACAATTAATTTAGATGCGCAAACTGGGTGCCGGTACAGATGACATGCATGCTCTGTCAGATTCGCCTAGAATTCGTGCATATTCAGAAGCGAAGCTGCACGCAGCGAAATCGGCTCGCGCGCAGTCAATGAACATTTTCACCAAAGTCGCAATTTTTGCCGCGGAGCCCCCAAGCGAACTTGCGGACATGTCGAGTATGAATCAGGCTTAACAAATGTGTCATTAAATGTCTACAAATTTATAAAACTGATCTGAGATCAAGTAAAAATCACATATAGAGGTTCACATAGATAATGACGAACCATGGAAACTTTGAAAAATTTCTAGACAGTAATGATGTAACGAAGCCTCGTTTACTGAAATCACATGACTTTGGCAGTTTGATATGCGCTCCAAATCACTGGTTCGAAACAAATGGTTTGAAGCTTCACGAAGCAGTGTTTCGCCCATCACTACACAAGTCCAAGATGTCTGCCATATCGGCCAGCGCAACATATATAAAACATGACCGAGTTACCTTATATATGTTTAGGTATGGCTACTTGAAAACAAGACAAAATACTGATTAAAACTACAAACCGTAGAGGCCAGATAAGAACAAATGCCTTGATTTTCTTCTACTGTCATTGTTATTTTGTCCTACTGCATGTGTCATACCAGTAAAACAGCATAACGGCGAATCTTTCCTTTCAGTCTACCAAAATGACAGCAGTTACCAACAGGTGAGTTTGATTAATGCGCTCTATTACAGCATGAAGAAAGATTTGCTGATTTACGGCAGTCCCGTATTGAGAAACTTCATCAGGTCAATATGTTATCATCACTTTTATGAAATATTTTTACTAACAAACCACTTAATGTCAGTTCCTCTGGACCTCTGTTAGCCAATGAAAGTCATATTTATGAAACACTATGTACATTACAACGCACATTTCCAATGCTTTTGGAAACCTGAAATATTTGGTGCCATTACACACACCAAAAAATACTAAATCAGCCCTATCTCTTATTTTAGCTATAGTATCAAGGCAGGAGACAGAATTCTAAAATGATTAATTATGCTTTTTTACATTTTCATATTTTAAATAAAACTTAATTGATCCAGAACACTGTAACGTTAGGCACAAACTGTTTCACAGGTAATCATTAGATTTAAAATGCCCCTCATAAAACACCTTTTTACAAAAATCCGATTCATTTCCATTAATAAATTTAAAAAAGCTTAACGGCTGAAGCACATCGAAAATAACTGGATAATCTCACAATATCAGATATTCTATATTTCTGCATCTAATAGTTCATAAGAACTTGAAAGACAAATCTATATTGCCTTGGTATGTACCCCAAAAAAATGTTTTTTCAATAAATAATAATTTAATGATTGTCTGATGCTTTCAGAAAAGTGATGATCGAATTAGAGTGATTTTATCACTATTTCTTTGAAGATTCTTAAGATGGTAAGACATGAAGAAGTGGCTTTAAATGGTTTCTTCACCAGAATATCACACAACAAACTCAAAAATAGGACAAATAAAATGCACTGTTTGCATCTTAATCTGTACAAAAATATCTTACTGCTGCTGACTGAAGAAAAAAAAAGAACAAATCTAAAAAAAAAAAGTTGCATATTTTACAAAAAAAAATAAAAGACATGTTTTTTACTTTCTCTTTTCTCATCCTCTCATATTAAAGAATTAGTTCTTAAAAATAAGAATTTGCCATTAACGTGCATAAAAGAACACATTGTGTTTTCCTAACCCTTTTCTAAATGATCTTTGTTTTTTAAGCTTTTTTTGTTTTGTTATCAAAATAGATCAATTGATAGCTCTTTTGCACAGTCTCCCACTGTTGGCTGAGTGACACCTGAAGAGAGAGGAGTTGAACAAAAGATGACTGATGTCCTTTTTGTCTCTGTTCTACAAAAGATACACGCTCCTTTTGTGATCCGTATCCCCTCTGCTACTCTGTGTCTGTGGTAATCCGTAAATCTCCCCGAGAGATTCCCATTGTCCACAGCACTGTATAGCACCTCCAGAGGACCTGCGGAGAGAGAGAGAGAGAGAGAGAGAGAGAGAGAGAAAACAACAGGATAAAACGACCCAATTAAATCATTTACATTTTTTTCTTTTGTTTTGATTCCCAATGTGTTAAATGGTGAAAATGGCCTTAAAAGTATGGCAACAACCTAAAACTAGACAAGTTGGATGACAGACTTTGATGTTGGCTTGACAAAGTCTTGTCTGAAAGTTTATAACTTTGAAAAGCTTGAAGTTCGAAGGTTTTACTCAACGTAAATAAAATGTTGTTAACATGTTTTAGCAGGTAGCTAGCATATTTTAATGCTGCCTTCGCATGCTCTCAGAATTAACAAAACTTCGAAATTTCGAAACTTGAATGCAATGAGCTCGTTATCACGACTTCAGAAGTGGGAATCATCAAATTTCCGATAGCACGTGAAGGCAGCATAACACATCGCTAACATTTTTTAACATGTTGCTAACATGTTTTAACGCACTGCTATCATGTTTTAACGCACTGCTATCATGTTTTAGCATATTTCTAACATATTTTACCAAGTTGCTAACATGTTTTGACACATTACATGTAGTAAATGTTTTGCTAACATGTTTTAACGCACTGCTATCATGTTTTAGCATGTTTATAACATATTTCTAACAAGTTGCTAACATGTTTTAACGCACTGCTAGCATGTTTCTAGCATATTTCTAACATATTTTACCACGTTTGCTAACATGTTTTGACACATTACATGTAGGAAATGTTTTGCTAACATGTTTTGACACACCGCTATCATGTTTTAGCATGTTTCTAACATATTTCTAACATATTTTACCAAGTTGCTAACATGTTTTGACACATTACATGTAGGAAATGTTTTGCTAACATGTTTTAATGCACTGCTATCATGTTTTAGCATGTTTATAACATATTTCTAACAAGTTGCTAACATGATTTAACACTGCTAGCACATTTCTAGCATTTTAACCCATTGCTAGCTTGTTTTAACATGTTCACAATGATTTACCATGGTGTTAGGATGTTTCTAGCATGAACTAAGTCATTTCTAGTATATTTTAGCATGTTACTAACATGTTTTAACACATTGCTAAGCATGTTTCAACATGTTGTTAGCATGTCCTAGGCTATTTTCTAAGCTTTGCTAGTGATAAATATAGTTAAGATAAGTTAAATACTCTATAAGAGTTCATGTCTGAAAGTTGTCAAGCCAACATAAAAATCTAAACTTCAGAAATGCAGCAGTGCAGCACGCCGGCTGCATATGAAAGGTAAATGCACAGTGCCAAACCTGGCATTTTGACAGACAGCACACTGAATGTTTCTCATCTTTTATGTGTTGTATTACCGTAGCTTCATTTGCTGTGTTGATAGGAGTAATTAGTGTGTTCCGAAGGCGTCTCCATGGAAACCTGCTGCTGTTGTCCACTGTTTTCCTACATCACAAAGAATGAGAATGAATCAAATCTAAACAATGAACCTGTTCAGCTTTTAAAGCAGTGTGTGATGGTGAACGGTTGTCATACCTCTAATGTAACACTAGAGGGAGGCACTGGGGTGTACTGAGGGATGTATGTCCCTTGCATAGCTGTATTAGGAATATACTGCAGACAACATAAATAAAGTCAATGGTAAAACAAAAACTTTGCTTATCTTTTAAAGTGCCCCTATTATGCTATTTTAAAGGTACCTAATTTTGTTTTGTCGTCTCCTACAATAGATTTACATGCATCCAAGGTCAAAAACACTTTAATTTTCTCATAATATCCATTTCAGCATCAGCTCTTTTCTCACAGTGTCTGAAACGGTTCGATCAAAGATTCGGTATTTCTAAACCCCGCCTTTCTGAGAGCTGCTCTGCTCTGATTGGTCAGATGTCCCAGTCTGTTGTCATTGGTCGACCGCATACAGCACGTGTCAGAAATCAAACGCTCATTATCATATCTGAATCTCAGCTCTTGATTCACAGTGATACGAACAGTAACGATGGCGTCGGTTTTACCGTATCAATCTCATCAAAGCGTCTTCTCGACATGAACAACACGAACCAAACTCTTCCGGTCTCAGATACAACTACAGTGTTTGAGGGCGGGGCAAAGAGACGCTGTTCAGCCAATGAAGACCACAGACTGGCATTATGCAAATTAGTTACAAACCTACGTAGGTTCAGCAGGAAGTGAGACTGGAATTGCTGACGACTCATTTCAGCAGTTTAAAATCGCTTCTTTTAGGAGACAAAAACTAATTTATCTTTGAAAATTTGCAGACATTTTACATTTACAAACAGCTTTATACACTGAATGAAAGGCAATATCCCAAAAAGTATAATAGGGGGCACTTTGATCGCTGCTAATTAGGTTCTACAACAAAGACAAACTCCTATTGGAGGAACTATTAAAGGTGAAAATCATTGTAACAGGCCCACCGTTCCAGCGCTGCCGAGCGACAGGTGACCGAGCTGCTGGGTCAGGGGTCCGATCATAGACGTGGGCTGAATGGACATCGGGTGATCCATAGCTTGAGTCAGAACGGTCCCCTACAGACAAGGTGATTCTTTCGTTATTGAAGGGAAGATAAAACACTGGATGCATGTAAAGTACAGTAAAGCTACAGTTTGATGATATAACCTACGAATAGACATCTGTGAGCACTCACAGTGGGCTGCATGAGGTACGACTGATGATGCATCCAGGACGGGCTGTGCACCTGTGGATCCAGACAAAAAAATGATGTATATATCACTTCTCTGACTGAACCTGTCCTCTGCAAACTCCCCGCTGCCGCTCATGAAATCTCTCTCTCCGCTTCAGCCTCGCTGCAGGCACTAGCCAAATATTGGACCTGAATTCAAATGCACCGTACCAGCCAAAATTAACTAGCTATCCCACAGTGCATTTGGATCCATATGCTGCTCATTTATTGCCAGACAGTACCGTTAGTGACAGTGACTGGAGTGGGACATCTAAAAACAGCCTTTACATGAGCCTTTATACACATACTGTAGATAGACTACAAAAGATTGGAATAATTAAGATTTTAATGTTTTTGAAAGAAGTCTCGTCTGCTCACCAAGGCTGCATTTATTTGATCAAAAATATAGTAAACACAGTAATATTGTTAAATATTATTACAATTTAAAAGAACTGTTTTCTATGTGAATATGTTGTAAAATATAATTTATTCCTGTGATCATTTTCAGCATCATTACTCCAGTCTTCAGTGTCACATGATCATTCAGAAATCATTCTAATATGATGATTTGCTGCTCAGTTATTATCAATTATTATTGGTGCTCAATTATAATTACAGTTTTTTAATATTATACCGACTTGGTGGTGGTGGGGGGTGCTTTTATAATTCTCAGAGGGGCTTGCGGTTGACATGGGGGAGGGGGTAAATACGTTTATTTACTTATTTATTTAATAATTTACTTGATTTTTTTGTTGACGCGTGCGAAATGTGAATCATTGTCCATCATTTTGCGAGCAATTGTTGATAAAGAAAAATGTCACGTTGCATTATTGGAAATCTTTCCATTTTAAACCATGAAGGCGAGTGGATATCACACAAACAATATGCAAACTTTGCGCTAGAGTTATGCCGGTAAAGATGTCTCAAACCCCAGTCAATAATTCACTAGAGAAACTGAAATCTGACCGAGCTTTTTCCATCTGATGCTGCATTAACAGTGCATATTGAGACGATGAGAGCTGAATCTACTTCAACATGCTCTTAATTTATTTTCTAAATATTTCTCTTGTGGCCCATACCTAGTGGAAAAAAAATGAAAAGAAGTATTTTGTGTTATACAAGTTTTTAATGAGGAATAAGCTAATCTAACAACTTTTATTCTCATTGCAGCGCATCTTTGCAGTCGTGCAAAGGGGCAGTCGTGGGGCAGTCGTGGCCTAATGGATAGAGAGTCGGACTTGTAACCCAAAGGTCATGGGTTCGAGTCTCAGGTCCGGCAGGGATTGTCGGTGAGGCGAGTGAATGTCCAGCGCTCTCCCCACCCTCAATACCACGACTGAGGTGAGACCCTTGAGCAAGGCACCGTACCCCCAACTGCTCCCCGGGCGCCGCAGCAATGGCTGCCCACTGCTCCGGGTGTGTGTTCACGGTGTGTGTGTTCACTGCTGTGTGTGTGCACTTGGATGGGTTAAATGCAGAGCACAAATTCCGAGTATGGGTCACCATACTTGGCCACATGTCACTTCACTAATCACTTCCTTAATCTTTGATGCATTTTTGAAACATTTTTGAATAGTAGCGTTTCACAGTTTCCACAGAATATTAAGCAGCAAAAACTGCACAAAAGCATCAAATCAGCATATTAAAATAATTTCTGAAGGATCATGTGACACTGAAGACTGGAGTAATGATGCTGAAAATTCAGCTTTGATCACAGGAATAAATTACATTTAACTATATATTCACATAGAAAACAGTTCTGTTAAATTGTAATAATAATTCACAGTATTTCATTTTAAATTTATGCAAATAAATGCAGCCTTGGTGAGAAGAAGAGACTTCTTTTGAAAACATAAAAAAAAAAGAAATCATTCCAACCCTAAACTTTTATAAATATCCCACAAAAAAAGGATGCAATGAATGACTATGATTTTAATTTTTGGGTGAGCTATTCCTTTAAGTGTTTAATGTGCTCAATAGTTCTCTGACCATTAAGACAAATGTTACGTGCAAGCAGACTGAGCTGTAGCGTCATTACTCAGTAATCCGGCTCTAATGGTCCGTTCAGTGTGTTTTGAGCACGCGTGTCAGACCTACAGGATCTCGGCGAGTAGTATTTGCTTTTGCCTGTTCATCCATCAGCACTCAATAAGGTGTCAGAATTCCCACAACCCTCAGCTCAGCTGAGTCACTGCGGTCTGAGATTCTCACTCAACGCATGCTGTGAGTCACTGTGAGTTTCCTTCTGACTGCTGTCGGCTTTGGCACACGCTCAGCCTGAGCTCAGTATCTCAACAAAATGAAAAAATGTAATCTGGATTGATGTATGCTAATATCTTGTGTGCAGAGAGAACTGATATAATTATTTTAAAGAGGATCTATTATGCCCTTTTACAAAGTCTTGTTTTTATGCTCTACTAGAGCAGGTTTTAATGCTTGAATGTTGATTATTTTCTTCATATTCTCCATTGTTGCAGCTCCTCTCTTCCCAGTCTGTCAGTAACGCTCTGTTTAGTTCCTGTCTCTATGAAGCCCCTCCTTCTGAAAAGCACAATGTGCTCTGATTGGTTGGCTGGAGCAGTGTGTTGTGATTGGTCAAGTGCTTCGAGCGTGTTTGGGAAATGTCCCGCCCCTTTACCACAACCACAACACACTACTAACTAACTCAGCCCTGGCCCTTTTTTCTGTGTATGAATTATTTAAATGAGGAATATTGTGAAGAAAACTCAAGAATACAATGGAGGCATTTCAGGGAGTTCAGAAACACTGATATAGAGAAAAACTCCTGCTGGAGGAACTTTGGATGAACTTTTTCATGCTCATAGAGCAACATTATACACTAAAGAAAGATGAACATGGAAAAAAGCAGAATAAATCATCTTTAAATGACGCTCACCTGGTAGGACGGTACTTGTGAGGGCATGTATGGAGACAGAGAGGTCTGAGCGATCATTCTGTTTGGAGCGATGCTGTACGGAGAAGAATAAAACCTGAAAATAATAAGCAGAAGCAATAAAATAGTCAATATTGTCATGATTTATAGGCAAATATACAAGTTTCCTTTTAATATATACATCAAATAGTAGGTTTGAGTGTCTGAACTCACCCATTCTGTAAGGCTGTTGGGTCGTATGTGAGCGTCATTCCTCCCTGAATGTAAAAGGAATATGATTAACTTTACATATAATGTACATAATATGTAAATATAAATACTAATGCATATATAAGTCTCGCAGTCCACAATGAATGTTCTCATACCGTATCATCTCTATGCCAGGGTCGACCGTTCTGTAGGTACTTTGCCTGGTTCTGTCGCTTCTTTTGTCCTCCATCAGCAAACTTGCACAACAACGGTTCTGTAGGTACTGCAGTCGAAGAGACCAGTAACCCCCCAAAAAATTTAATTTCTTTACTTGGGATTTATATAAAATAAATAAAATATATATTGTCTACCTGGCACTCCTGGTGGGGTTTTGATATATTTTCCATTAAAATGCTGAATGATGGATTCACACTTCTCTGTGGACTCCATCCTGTTATACAAAGACATGAATAAACAAATAAATGGTGGAAAAAGTGGTGAAATTAATATATCAGCTTTATTTTTATGTGTGAAGTTAAGATTTCATGCATAAAAGATGGTAAAGGCAGGAATATCCCTGAATGAAATATTGATAACAAACGCACATATAAATAAACATCAACAGTCTCATAATTATCATACTGAACTTAAATGCATATAATAATACAAATAATTTTAAAATATTGTTAGCAAATTCTTATATCTGGGAAGTTATATAACTTTTTCCCCATGTGGTTAGGAGGATTCATTGCAGCTTGAGTGATGGATGTACCTTGCGAAGCCAACGCCTCTGCTGGTTCCGTTAGCGTCCCGCAAGATTCGTGTGGAAATAACCTGGCCAAAGGATTTGAGCATGGCCTCCAGCTCCTGCTCGTCCATGGACACGGGCAGGTTAGAGATGTACAGGTTGGTAGGATCCTGTTCCTGTTGCTGGAAACAAATACAAAAATTATATCTGACTGTACTAATCAGTCATACAATTCATAGTTCACACCCTTATTGGACATTTACATTTACATTTATGCATTTGGCAGATGCTTTTATCCAAAGCGACTTACATTGCATTATACTATACATTTGTATCTGAGTATGTGCAATCCCTGGGATCGAACCNCTGTTCCTGTTGCTGGAAACAAATACAAAAATTATATCTGACTGTACTAATCAGTCATACAATTCATAGTTCACACCCTTATTGGAACACCCACCTGGAGGCTGAGGCTTATTCATTTCACTTTTGGTGTAAAAGGGCCTTAACATTTGCCAAAAAAGAAAACTTTTTTTGTTGTTATTAATAAACAAACAGGCAAACCCAGCCCAGGTGAGAAAAAGTAATGCAAAAGTAATGTAACGTATTACTTTTCATAAAAAGTAACTAAGTAACACACAATTAGTTACTTTTTTTAGGGAGTAACGCAATATTGTAATGCATTACTTTTAAAAGTAACTTTCCCCAACACTGTCAGTTTCTGCATATGCTGTTTGTTTGGGTTTCCAATAACGAGCATTTGGGAACCCATATAAAGCCTCATATTCTCGCGCTTTGCGTTTCATAGCCGAGTGTTGCACTGTTATTTACATATGTGGAAAGCATCTCAAACTCCATCTCTGCATGTGCTGAGAGTTTGGGTTGCTTATAATGTTCATCCGGGAACGCAACATGTGCCATTTCACCAGATTTATAATTTATTAACCTACGCCAACACAGGAGAATACTTCAATATGTTTCTAAATATGCAAACTGTTCTTTGCGATTTCCAAAAATAAAAGTTTAAACCCTCGCTGTAGCATTTCTATCATAAAGAAGTGGCTAAATATTAATGATTAAGTGGGCATTTGAATTAAATGTGGTTTGGCCAATATTAAACAAGGATTTGAGCTGCTGTAAAGTGTAACAACAACAATCACAGGTTGTTGGCGCCCTCTGCAGGCATTTGTTATAATACATAATGTACATAAGTTGATTGTTTATATTTGTCACATGGTGCGTTCCAAATGGGATATATCGCCCTCCGAAGGGCACTTTGGAGTGAAAACAATCATGGCCACCATATTTAAGGGTCGTTCCAAACTGAAGTGCTCAAAACTGGCCACTTCAAAGGGCCCTTCAGAATGAAGGATTTCGAAGGGTACAACTGATGGACACTTCATGCCCCCATGATCCTTTGCAGAGGGAAGTTGTTTGACGTCACAGAAAGGGTACAGGAGGCTCAGAGTTAGATTTTCCTTTAAAAATGTATGTACAGTATTTTTTTATTCTACTGTAATATTTATACGAGCTAGATTTGGTACATTATTATGGTCAAAACAGCATTGTACTTCAATAAAAATACTTTACAGCTGCTTTTATCAGTCCATTCAAATGTTTCAAATACACAGACACAATATACATTATATTTAATGTAAAAGACTGGCAGTAGCTTATACTGTTACTACAGTAAATTAATGCATATTCATACAAAGAGGAAAAAAGACTAAGGCGCCTCCTCGATTGTCTCGTTAAGATGACGCTGAAGTGCATTCCAAAAAAAGTGCATCCCTACACCCTTCATCCCTTCGAAGCTCTCACTCTGGAGGGTAAACCCTTTGAAGGGATTAGGGCATAGGGATGAGCCCTTCCGCATGGAACGCAGGGACAGTCACCAGTGAGAGTGCCCCTAATTGCCACCAGAGGGCACTCCACCCCGGACTTTTGCCACACAATTAAGGACTTCATTTCCCATAACCCACTGCCCAGACTAATCAGCCATGTTTACATTCAGCTGTCTCATTAGCTTCACTAGCTCACCCTATATAAGCCAGCTGTCTTTCATTGCTAAGTTTTGCATCACTGTTGATACTGCACTTCTGAGACATTTTATCTTGTTTTCCCGTGTCTTGGCTGATTCTGCCCCGTGTTCTGGATAACTGTTTGCCCGTGTACCCTGCCTTGTTTTGTGTTTGTTTTTTTTGGACTGCCTACCTGTGTTTTGACCTATTGCCTGTGTTTGGATTACGACTGTGGATTACCTTCTCAATAAGTACTGCATTTGGATCCTCAACTATTTGTGTCTCGGAGCAGTATGTTACAATATTATGTATATTATTTTATTTATTTTAACAGTGTTGTTCAATAAAACCATATAATTATTTGCTTCTGATACTTTATTTGAACCAAACATTATTGCCTCATTGTTATTATATACGTATTTTAAGTCTTTTAAAGACTATTGTTCACTTAGGCCTGAAAAAAACCTGATTACTCAATTAATTGTCAAAATAATCAACCGATTACTCGATCACTAAAATGATTGTTAGTGACAGCCCTATAAAACATTTCATATAGTCATTTCTACTTTTCATAGTGATACCATTAATAGTTTATAGTAACAATTTTCCATTTTCCTTCATCTCACACACTACTACCAATTTACCTGTCAATCCATTTTTATATTAGAAATATATGTGCCAAAACTATAACTGTACCATTTATAGAATCATAAAGATAAATCCCAAGATCACAACATAGATTTAATACAAGATGGATGGTGGGAATTATAACACTTTCAGCTGTCAGGAATAGTGTGAGTTTAAAGCAAAAGCTTAAGTGGGAGTTAAATTATAATGATATGAAATGGTTTAAACAATCATCAATATACATACATAAATATACATAAATACATATATATATATATAGTTTCATTAGCTGATGAGTCAAAAACATTGTTAATCCAGGCACTTTGGTTAAATTATATTAATTTTAGGGCCGGTTTCACAGACAGGGTTTAGGCTAAGCCAGGATTAAGCCTTATTTCAATTAGGGTATTTAAGTAGCTTTTATAAACATAGTCAAGTCAAGTCAAGTCAAATTTATTTATATAGCGCTTTTTACAATTGGTAATTGTTTCAAAGCAGCTTTACATATTAGAAGCACAGAAAAAAGATAAGTGGTTAAAAATAAGCTGTACAAGCAAGCGTGGTAATATGTAACATATACAAGATGGTGCTACATTAAGCCAATGTCGGCTGACTCCCAGGGGTGGAAAAAACCCCCTAGGAGAAAAACCCAGTGTGGTAACACTGGGAAAAAAGTCCTAGGAGGGAAAAAACCCCTTGGAAGATATATATAATATATGTAAATGGATATGGAGATCAAAATCTGAATTATACAGATTTATACCCTAGAAAAAAACATTACTTGTGTGCATCGAGACAAAACAATGACACTGACATATTTTAAGATCTGTCAGTGCACGTTGCTTTCAGTTAAAACAGCTCAAACCTGCATTTTAACTTAAGCCTGTGAAACCAGGGGTTAAAGATTCAAGTTTTCCAATCAGTCATAGAATTATTTCATAACTAGCGTTTGCCCCTGCCCTCTCAGCCAAGATAACATTTTGTATACTAGCTATCATCTGCCTTATCTTGACTCAAATGCATCAAATTGCATCCTAATAAAAATCAGTTTTCAGCTTTCTCACACTTTTTGTCAGGCAGAGAGAACTTTACAGCACACGTCATCACTGTATTTTTTTTGCAACTAAATAAATTGTATTTTACGAGTACCCCTTATGAACGCCCCTGCATCATCATTTATTAGTCAGAGTCAAATAACAGCCTTGTTTAAAGTGCCTTTTTTCTTTCTACACTTCTTCCTGAGCATCTTTGCAACATCACAAGCAGTCAGACACATTAAAGCCTAAAATATTCTTCACTTCTTACGCATACACTAGGATCAGAGCAAGTGATGCGAATTTTGTCTTTAGCACAGTACGCGCGCAGCCCGATTTTTCTAACCTCGCGTACTCTGTATGCAAAGGTCGCACATGAGTATTTAAAAAACAAATTGCACTAATTTCTTTGTCCACAAGGTGGCAACAGTGCTTCTCGGCCATTGATTCACATCGTAGTCAAAGAAAAAAAAACGAATAAACAGAACAGAGAGAAATGCTATATTCGGAACCACGTACTAGTATACTACTCATACTAATTTTACCACATCTCTCTATGGCAGAAACAGCGAGAGTAGTACGCCGTTCCGAATTCAGTAAAACACATGCAAGCTACAACAACAATGGATGACTACGTGGATGAGAGATTGTGCAAGGAGATTAGAAAGTACCCGCATTTGTACAACATTTGTGTATGCGTCGATGTCCTAGACGTCAAACCAAAGCACCACACAGCTTGACGACACAGTGGTCTGAAAATGTTCAATAAAAGAGTGAACAGAGAAACAGAAAGATGTGACAGACTGCTGCAGACAGACACCATCTTTGCTCTGCCGGTCTCATCTTTCCCTGGAGAAAAAGATCTCCTTCCTGTTTCCATGACACGCTTCCCAGACTATCTCTAAACACATCAGAAGCTTTCTTTAAGTATGAAATAAACCACGATTTCCAACATATTAACAAAATATTCATGACACGATGTTTAATTTAAACAACATTAAGCATGTGCTCTTCCTATTTCTGCATTATTCAGCCTGTAAACGGTTACTGTACGCATACCGAGACGATGACCTACTGCTACCACTACTTGCCAAAAGATGCAGTGTAAAGCAGAACACACTGCACATATACTGTATCCCACAATGCAATGCCCTCAACTTGACCTTCTACTTCCAGTGTGGTAAATGAACGCAGATGTTTTATTTAATTAGTTATCCTTAAAAATCAGTAAAGATTTCACAGCAAAAAGACCTGTGAACCACAACCTGAAGGTTGATGTTTTTACAATTATTCAATCAGAATAACTTCCTTTCCCTCTTGCAGCATCTCTTCTCTTCTCTGATGACGAGGGCGGGGCAACCTGTCACTCACATGAGATCCACCAATAACAAACCACAACCATCCAATCAATTCCCCACAGAAAAAAAATCAAGCCCCGCCCTACATTTGTTCTTGTTCCAGAAGCCATGTCACTCAGATACACGTCACAATAGAGAAGGAAAGGCTAGCACAACTTCTGTTTCGTGCCGACTTTATTTCTTGTGCACAAATACACAGTAAGCATTCACTTTTATAGTTAAAATAAAACAATTGTTGTTTTTTCCAATGTAAAGTTTGTAGGTTCACCATGGATGTTTAGCTAGCATGTATCAGTGTGCATGTGTGTGTTTAAAGTGTGTGTCTCCGTATGACCCTCACACACTCCCTGTGTGTTGTACAAAGAGTCACACAGGGATCAACAGAGCCATTCACACACACACACACACACACACACACACACACACGGCAGCAAAACGGCAAACAATGCCACAGAACGTGCCAGAGAANCAGAGAAAAGACTCAGAGAGCCAAGAGACATAAACATATCTTTATCTAGTCAGATGTGTGTCAATTGATCTTATCAATGGGAATAAAGATAGTTTCACATCAGCGAGTGTGTGTGTGTGTGCGTTTTTGTGACATATCAGGACACAAATATGTATAATGACATGGGAATGACATAGGTATTACAAAAAGAGGTGACTTATGAGGACATCACCCATGTCCCCACTTTTCAAAAGGCTTATAAATCATACAGAATGAGTTTTTGTGAGAAAGTAAAAGTGTGCACAGTTTCCTGTGATGGTTAGGTTTAGGGGTAGGGGTAGTGTAGGGGGAGAGAAAATACAGTTTGTACAGTATAAAAACCATTACGCCTATGGAATGTCCCCACAATTCACAAAAACAAACGTGTGTGTGTGTGTGTGTGTGTGTGTTTGTGTGTGTGTAAACCAGCCAAGCATTACGTAACCAACGTCAACAAACCTCATCATAAAACCCGAAACTTGACTCGTGTCCAGGAAGCCACGCAGGGACAGGTTCATGATACTGGTATGTAAATGTGTACGTACTTACAGTGTACTTACAGGGTAGCACTTTATTTCACAGTCCTGTCCGGCATGTACAAATGTTTGGGGTCAGTCAGATTTTTTTATGTTTTTGAAAGAAAGATACATTTATTTGATCAAAAATACAGCAAAAACAGTAATATAGTGAAATATTATTAATAAAAAAATGTTTATTTAAAAAAAAAAAGAAGCTGTTTTCTATGTGAATATATGAAGAGTTTGGTTCCAAAACGCAATTAACGGCATTTACAAAAAAATTGAGTTTACGCCAAAATCAGTATTGTATCTGGTCGGTATTGAACAGTAATTTATTAATTTTGCGCAAAATGCGATATCCGTCGTGTTATTCTGTCATGTTTTCTCCCTTTCTTTCCAAAACTCGACAAACGCCAGTCTCCTTTTTCTGCAGAACGCGATATATCCGCTCAACCAATCACAGCGCACCATTCCACGCTCTGTAAACATTGAAGGCTTTTTTAATACCAATGTACTCGGCAAATGTGTTTATTTAACCGTGCGGTGGCGCCAGATACTCTTTAATCGGTAATGATAATTAATTTATAACATTAACAAGATGACCCGTTGAATTCATTTTGGGAGCGACGACTGAATCTATTGTTAGTCAAATGCCTGTATATAAGATTAGTATTGACAAAGTTCAGAGGCTGTCATATATGTGTATCAACTTTGTTGTGTATTTACAATTTGAAAAATAACTTTTATATTGATGGATTAATTGCGTTTTGAAAAAGAAAGTGTCATGGATTTATTAAATTTTGGGGAAAAAATAATACGTTTTAAAAAAAAATTTAAAATCAAAATGTAGATTTGAATTTTTTATGTTTTTATAACCAAAAGATGCTATGTGAAAGTTTGAAACAGAAAATAGTGGTTTTCATCTTGCCACTTTCTTGGTAAAGAAAACACCTTTTTACTCAAATTAATCAAAATGGAGTTATTGCGTTTTAGAACCAAACTCTTCATATAGTAAAATGTCATTTATTCCTGTGATCAAAGCTGAATTTTCAGCATCATTACTATGATTCAGAAATCATTCTAATATGATGATTTGCTGCTCAAGAAACATTTCTGATTATCAATGTTGAAAACAGCTTCATATTTGTGTGGAAACTGTGATACATTATTTGATGAATAGAAAGTTCAAAAGAACAGCATTTATTTGAAATAGAAAGCTTTTGTAACATTATCAATGTTTTACTGTTACTTTTGATCAAATTAATGCATCATTTCTGAATAAAAGTCTTAATTTCTTTAAAAAAAAACTTACTGACCCCAATTTTTTTAATGGTAGTGTATAACAACTATATATTTACTATAAAAATTTTAATAACGAGTAAAATATATTATGTAACATACACATAACTAGGTACTAACCCTGAAACTAACCCTAAACCTAACCTTAAACCATGTTAAATTCCTAGTTACTTTATGTTACTCAGTACTTTCTAGAGTAAGTGCAACCTGAAAATTGTTAATTATTATTATTTTTTGAACATTTAATAAAAAAAATATTTTTTGTATTTTAAAAATGTACAAAGGTTTCATTTTGGGTTAAGGTATTGGTCAAAAATAATAGACTAAAAATAACTGAAGTAAATATAAGTTGGTGTGTGTATGAAAAATAAGACATTAAGTACAACACCACCACCACCAAAAAAACATTGTGTACTGCAAGTATTTTTTGGAGACTACTGCATATTGTTGCACTTTCATTTTTGCTTCACTAGACTTTGAACAGACGCTGCAACAGTCGTGATATTACATCATTCAACATACAATAAATAATAATAAATCCAAAAATATTCAGTGTACTCGACTTTACTGCCAAAAGTCTGTTCTTTTAATTCAGCTAAAAGGTCATGCTGTGAGGTTTAGATCTTCTACAGGTCACTTGTCTTCTCGTGATATGAATTCGCAGGTCAGAGTTCACCAAACTTGAACTTTGGAATGCAGTGAAATTCCAAAACTTCTTGGCATGAGCTTGTGTTTGAATGCAACTGAACGGGATGAAAAGTGTAGTGTGACTGTGGCTTAAACTGTAGCGCTGCAGTGTGAATCATACTGCGTTCAGTTTTATCACAAGCATGGAGACAATCAACGCAAAGTGATTTATCAAGGCTGCGCTGCTCGAACGAAACACGTCAGTGGGAGCGGAGCTTATAGAAACAACACTTCCAAGCAAGAGAGCTGGAATTCACGGAATAAACAAAGATGACCTCCTCACTACATACTGCTGAAACTGAAGTGCCAAAGCAGGTTCACTCAGATTGTTACGTGAAGATCAATGGTGTATGTGCTGAATGGACATTTCTGTAATATCCTACCTTGGCCATCTGAGCTTGAACCCCACTGGACTTGAGCGCCGTCACGGCCTTCTGCGCTGCTGCGGGACTGTCGAAATCCACAAATCCATAGCCTACATATATACACACACACCAGAAGTAAATCATTTTATGTCAGATGCATAGGCTTATGAAACATTGAGAAGTGAGTTGTGATTTGATCTGCACTCACCTTTGCACTTGTTGGTAGTTTTGTCCAGAATAGCTTTGGTGGACACAATCTTTCCATACCTTAAAATATCAATACAAAGACCATGTCAAATGTGACTCAGCTCCATATATATTCTGTTTTTACTTATAATTTTTTATCAAATAGGCCTTTATCACACTTCTGAGTTCAAAAAGTGGAAGCTTCAGCACAGATACTTAATCTAAAGACACCAACCTCCGTTTACTATTAATTGAGAAACAAAATAAAATGGTGTCATGATTTTCCCATGCACATTTTGTGATTTAAAGGGGAGCCATACTGTATGTGTATGTGCAGCACTTCAGAGTCTGACCACCTTATTTTCTTACAGAAATGCAAGAATACAATACAAACAACATATGACATTAAAAAGCATTAGAATTAGCCAAAGTTGAATTTTTTTTAATATGACTAAAGACTATTTTGGGGGGATTAAATGAAAGGTTTGGGGGAAACTTACTATTAAACAATAAAATTTGCATTTTTTTCATTCAGTTACATTATTATGCATTCATAAATAATTCGATCAAATTGAAGCTGTTTAAATAAAGGAATATCTCCAGCCCATAGATGATTATTTAAAAAATAACTGGTTTGATCATCTTAAATGAGTTACATCCTCTGTGTTTGAGGGCAATTATTGGATAGCTTTATACTGTAGACAAAAATAGGTTGTCAATCATAGTATATATAATGCAAAAAATAAACAAAATAGTATTCGAAATGAAATTAAGTCAGTCCAATTATTCCTCTGGCAGTAATTTGAGCTGCTCTTCATTTTTCTCATGACTGCCAACACTGACAGCTCTGATGATCGCCTCGCTCAGATAATGTTACACATTCAAATGAAAGATGGCATACATGGAAGGGTATCATGTAAGTCTAAATAAACAGTTTTAAATATTGATGTTTATTATTAAGTTAAACTAAATTAGTTGAATTTTCTTTTCAAAACTGCCGTCCATCCATTGACAATAATGCTGGCGGAAATTAATTTATGCTACTAATCAGAGCCAGATGTGACTATGGTAAAGGCCTGTAACTGCAAGAGACTACTTCAAAAACGTCAACAAATCTTACCAATCCCAAACTTTTGAGCAGTAGTATATACATTACAACCAAGAAGCAAGTGTTGTAAAGACTTTTAAAGGGGACTTATATTACATCTTGTGTAAAGGGCCTTTATAAGTCTCTGGTGTCTCCAGAATGTGTCTGTGAAGTTTCAGCTCAAAATCCCCCACAGATCATTTATTGTAGCTTGTCAAATTTGCCCCTATTTGGGTGTGAGCAAAAACACGCCGTTTTTGTGTGTGTCCCTTTAAATGCAAATGAGCTGCTGCTCCCGCCCCCTTTCCAGAAGAGGGCGGAGCTTTAACAGCTCAACAACAACAAAGCTGGAGAATCTCACGCAGCCAAAATGAGGATTGTCAGTAACGGTGTTCAGCCTTACATTGTTCAAACCGGAGTCGACACTGATGGAGAGACTCAGGAAGAAGTTACAACTTTTAGAATGAAANTCGATCAAATTGAAGCTGTTTAAATAAAGGAATATCTCCAGCCCATAGATGATTATTTAAAAAATAACTGGTTTGATCATCTTAAATGAGTTACATCCTCTGTGTTTGAGGGCAATTATTGGATAGCTTTATACTGTAGACAAAAATAGGTTGTCAATCATAGTATATATAATGCAAAAAATAAACAAAATAGTATTCGAAATAAAATTAAGTCAGTCCAATTATTCCTCTGGCAGTAACTTGAGCTGCTCTTCATTTTTCTCATGACTGCCAACACTGACAGCTCTGATGATCGCCTCGCTCAGATAATGTTACACATTCAAAAGAAAGATGGCATACATGGAAGGGTATCATGTAAGTCTAAATAAACAGTTTTAAATATTGATGTTTATTATTAAGTTAAACTAAATTAGTTTAATTTTCTTTTCAAAACTGCCGTCCATCCATTGACAATAATGCTGGCGGAAATTAATTTATGCTACTAATCAGAGCCAGATGTGACTATGATAAAGGCCTGTAACTGCAAGAGACTACTTCAAAAACGTCAACAAATCTTACCAATCCCAAACTTTTGAGCAGTAGTATATACATTACAACCAAGAAGCAAGTGTTGTAAAGACTTTTAAAGTGGACTTATATTACATCTTGTGTAAAGGGCCTTTATAAGTCTCTGGTGTCTCCAGAATGTGTCTGTGAAGTTTCAGCTCAAAATACCCCACAGATCATTTATTGTAGCTTGTCAAATTTGCCCCTATTTGGGTGTGAGCAAAAACACGCCGTTTTTGTGTGTGTCCCTTTAAATGCAAATGAGCTGCTGCTCCCGCCCCCTTTCCAGAAGAGGGCGGAGCTTTAACAGCTCAACAACAACAAAGCTGGAGAATCTCACGCAGCCAAAATGAGGATTGTCAGTAACGGTGTTCAGACTTACATTGTTCAAACCGGAGTCGACACTGATGGAGAGACTCAGGAAGAAGTTACAACTTTTAGAATGAAACTGGACGTTTGTTGAATGGTTAGTGGATAAATGTATGTAGTTGCTGTGGAGTTGATTCAACTCATCCACTAGCATGTGCCGTCATGTTAATCTTTTGTGCAAATCCAGCGTTGAATTGACCCTCATTTGTGAATCAGTCCGGCGTAAAATGACGGCATGACAACAACACTCTACTACAACAACTCTTCCTCTTC